>JANVCC010000276.1:777740-810668 GCA_025345505.1 Todiramphus chloris collaris | reverse complement strand
AAAAAAAAAAAAAAAAAAAAAAAAAAAAAAAAAAAAAAAAAGACCTGTCTGGTGGGTACCCTGTCTTGATCTAAGGGGGAAAACATAGCTCTGGATACCCTTGTAGGCAGGAGAGCCCTCCCTGATGCTTTCTTTCATGGCCAGGAGACTCTGAAATTGAAGTTTTCTGCTGTTTCTCTCTTCTGGAGCTGAAGGAGGTGTGAAGATGGTCTGAATATGAAGATGGTCCATTGTTTCACCTTGACAGTAAGAGACTATTTCAGAGCAGAATCTTACTTCAGCACACAGCTCTGATGGTGCCTGTGCTTATAAAATACTGTCTTTTTGTCTGTGTTTTATTTGGGGTTCCAAAGAGCAACAGAAAAAAAATTATGCATAGCATAAGCCCAGGTTCAGTTGCACTTTTTTTTGTTGTAGAACCCGCAGAGAGCATGAATTTGTGATTTTCAGGGCAGTTATATTCCTAGAAACACAGCCTCCATACCTCTTTCATGAGGAAGTCTGCCACCTCCACCATCTCACCACAATTTGTATTCTTCTGCCAAAAGTGTTGTATTTATGAGTAGCCGTTTCTTCCAGTAATGGTTGAAGTCACTTTGTAAACCACTGCAAAACAGGAGATTACAAATAATGTTTTATTCAATTGTATGTCTTCAAATACATAGCAAAATACAGTCATTTACCTTTAGGGAACAATAGCTTTTAAGCATGCCCTGAGTCGTCTGTGGGTGCTGGAATGCTCACCCCTGCAGCATTCCTCACTGTGATGGTTCCTAAATGGTTTCAACTGCTGAAGGGACCTATGAGACTGCACAGGACCTGTTCTGCAAGTTGACGATGTGCAAACCAGAGTCTTCTGATCTTGGAGGCTTGGTCCTTGTCTTGTCTTGGAGTCCTCTCTCTTGACACAGGCACCAAAAGTTACACCACTTGTGCAGTCTGCAGAGTCAACAGAAGTCAGAAATACTGACCTGGGTCTTCCCTTGAACACTCTCAGCAGTAGCATCCTTACTCAGCTCTTACACCAGAACTGTGAACCTGATAGACAGCCCCAGGTAATGCTGAAAATGGGTGTTTATTGAGAACCTGATTTGAAACCTAAGTATAGAATCATAGAATCATTAAAGTTGGAAAACACCTCTAAGATCATCAAGTCCAACCATCAACACAACATTATCATGGCCACTAGACCATGTCCTGATGTGCCACATCTGCATGTTTTTTGAATGCCTCCAGGGATGGTGACTCCACCGGCTCCCCGGGCAGCCCGTTCCAATGCCTCACCACTCCTGCAGTATAGAAATCTTTCCTAATGTCCAACCTAAACCTCCCCTGGCGCAACTTAAGCCCATTTCCTCTCATCCTATCGCTTGTTACTTGTGAGAAGAGACCAACACCCAGTTCACTATACCCTCCTTTCATGTAGCTGTGGAGAGCAATAAGGTCTCCCCTCAGCCTCCTCTTCTCCAGACTACACAATCCCAGTTCCCTCAGCCACTCCTCATAAGACATGTTCTCCAGACCCCTCACCAGCTTCATTGCCCTTCCTGGATTATTACTATTCCCAGATCTCCTAAAAGGCCAGTTACTTTTATGTTCAGCTACTAGGAATTTCAGGGGAGCTACTAAAAATCAGAAGCTTGTTTATTTTTTTTAATTCAACCAAGGCTTTTATCCTGATATCTTTCCACATCAGCTCTTCATTCAAGTTATCTGTGATACAATATTCCTTTTTATGGACTCCACATCCACACATTATGCCTTTAATCAACTCTATTCTTGCACTTTTTGGCAGGGAAGTATCAGTAGAGAAAGGAAAGATACCAACTACTTTCTGTAATTTAATTAATGATGTCATTTGTTTCAACAGAATAGATGACACTACTAAATTTTTGTTTTAATCTGGTTCATTTGTTTGGGTTTATGTGAATTAACTACATGTTATAGTAAAAATCACGTTTTGAAATTAAAAATATATATAGATTTGAATTGTGTGATTTGTATGACATGTTGTGCCTAAGCAGCAAACAGAGCTCTCAACCATTGTTTTCATTTCAAAATATACAGTTTGCATTTGATTTAATTATCAATGTAAACTGAAGCTTTTAAAGTAATTAACAGCAACCAGTTGCTAATGGGTGGAAACAGGCCCTTCTGATGACAGACCTTGGCCAGAAGGGATGCTTACAAAAACTTTTTTCTATTGTACAAAAACAAAGTCACATGAAGGAAACATACTATGTGGTGATTCTTAAAACTGTGCTCACAGCACAATCGGAAGAGATCTGGATAAAATGGGGGGAAGAGGCAGAATCCAGACCTGGAAATGTTAATTTACTATTGCAGTTCTATTGACCTCAGTGATTATTCCCGTAATTAGATGTTTATAGGCAAGTGTCCTCATCAAACTCAGCAAGCTAGTTGTATTGCATTTCCTGTTTACATAGGAAAATATATTAGTTCCTATTTCTAGAGATTAACTTGATAGTGGATCTTTCTTTAAATGATTACATAATAAAGTTTTGTATATAGTTAGGAGGAAACTACGGTGTTGAGTATTGCTCATATTCAGAACCAGAATATGAGCTTGGCAGCATGAACATGGTGAGACTACAGAACAGAAATGCAATCATTTTAATAAAATACATGCAAAAATTCCCTTTGACCTGAATTTTAAAACTAAAATGTAACATATTCCACTCAGCAAGAATGAATTATGTCTAACCCTATTTTATAGCATTAGGGGTAAGATTGCTTGATTGACTAGATCACAAATGCATGCCAATTAGTGGTATTCCAAGTAATACCACAGCATTTATTTTTTTCCACCAATTCAGACCCACTGAGTATATAATTTATATGTTTTTCCAGATAAGGCAGTTAGAAAGCTTAGGACTAAAAAAGTGCTTTGCTGATTTTCTTGTGGTGGTTTGTCAATTGTTAGTCTCAGTGTTGGAAGTTTTGTCCAAGTGCCGATGTAGCTTTGATATCTCCAGGAAAAAGGCTGCAAACACTTTGGTTCCTTCAATGTAGTTGTGTCTGTGAAGAAGGAAAGAAAGAGAATGAGGTCCTGTCAGGCTGTTCTGCTCTTCAAATTAGCAGCATAGTCCAGTGAGGTTTTCAGAGGAATTTGCAAGATTGGCCACCCAAAAAAAGGACCCAAAAAATAATCAGAGAATTACTGTAGGATTCTCCAGTTTCTCAGGCTCAGAAGCTGCACAAATGTTAAGACAACATGTTGAATGGTGTCTTACCATGGCACCCCAAAGAATGAACACAAGTGGCAAGTTTAAGCTAATTTTTATATAATGGCACTAGTTTTGGTCCCCATAATATAAATATATCTTTATATCCATTTATACTGAAAACCATCAAAATCCTTACTTAACCATTAACCTGCATACATCTGACTGGCATACTTTGAAATGGATGCTGGGTTGGAAGAGTGCCCATCTACATCATCATTTTTTCAGATCAAGAGCAAATTTCATTGGCAATAAAATGAAAACTGCCAGTGTGATGTATTTAAAGACTGAGTAGACACTCCATGAAAAGTATCTACTACCCTTCTATGTGATAGATTAGGAAGTTTGCTTTCTGCATAGTGCAGCAACACCTTTGCCAGAGACAGGAGTTAGGGACTGCCCAGTGCACACCAAAGCTTCTCATCTGGCCATGCTTATTCATGGGGACTTCAGCTCTCCCCCGTTCTCTAATAGCACAAACAGACAAATAAAAGAGACCTGCTTATTTTCTCATTCTGGGAGTGCTCCCCATCATCAGCTGCTCCAATCGGAAACATTATCACACTTTTCTGTGTTATAGTTTGAAACATTTTGGCAACAGGAATTGTTGAACCATCCCGAATAAAATCTGGATCTTCTCCAAAAACTGAAAAACACAGGAAGAATGAATTCATTAAGTGATGTAAAGGCATTTTCTTCCGCTACCATATTTGAGCAGATAGCCAATATTAAGAGTGCCTGAGTAGAAAATGTTTTGAGCACGTAGCCAATTCATTTGATGAATCAGCTGCACTCTACAAACCTCTGGCTTTGTATCAATACACAAAGAAATTAAATGAGATCTTTTGGCTACTCCTATTAAATATACCCTAATTCAGCGTGGCGTGGAAGATGATGTGGCTGAGTCATTCCTATCAAAATCAATGCGATTCATATGAGTAAGTGACTGTGGCACTGAACTGGGAAAACCATTTTTCTCTGTGCTGAGCACAATTCCCCTGCACACTTGGGGACACATTAAGAACTGAAAAATAAGAAGCAACATACCTGTCTTAATTGCCCTCCTTGCTGCCTTATACAGTGGGTCATTAACATCAGCAAGCCAGGGCTCTGCATCCAAAGGCATAGACACTTTTAGTTTGTTTGGACTGTTCCTCTTGGAAAAGACACCTTCCAAGTGCTCCACCACCTGCAGGAAAAACATGTTGCAGTCAGAAGTGTTCATCTTGCAACTCAAGCTTACACTCACATTCCCACTTTTGCTCTCAGAAATGAATAAATGCTACAAACATTTAGTTTACTACTTCGGGTTTAAATTTGTGAGATTCTAAGAGGGACATAGTTTACACAATATGGGCCAAAGAAAAGGTTTGCCTCTTACCTGTTGTTTCACAACTGAAAGGTCCATGTGAGGGACCTGACGGATTGAGAATTTCCCAATGACTTTTGCTGGAATGACGGTTTTAAATCCCAATTCATGAAAAGCTCCTTCAATCCCATGAATAGAGAGAGAAGGGTAACGCCACAGGTGTAGAAGTATTTCTTCCTTAAAAAAAAATAACATTGAAAATATAATGGGTGACACTTGAGCCATTCACAATTGATATAAATTGATGTGAAGAAACAAGCTTTTTCCATCCTAAAATTTGTATTTTAAAGATGCTTTCTTTGTAATTAAACCTATGCACATTATCATTTAAAAAGAAATACTACTTCTTTCAGTCAACATTTGTTTCCCTTCAGAAATATTTGGATGAGAACAGCTTTTCATGCACAACGAGAGAAGCAGAGCATTGTTTTAAAATGCCTCGGAAGCAAATTTTTATAATGCAAATTACAATTAGAACAACCTCTGATCTGACTCTGTTGATCACTGAAGTTCTTGCAGGAGAAAACTGTGACCAGTTTAGCCCAGACCTCTCCCAGATGATACCAAGGAAGACATTCTACTAATGAGCATTAAATAGTATAGTAAGTAAAATGATAATATGTTCAGTAACCAACTTGATCCATTTTTCTGGAGAAGATAAGAAAGTTAAAAAAAAAAGAGTAGTAAAGCTTATTCTAAGGAGGAAAGGAGAAATATATAAATTATAAATTGGATTTTATGCAGAACCCCAGGGTGCTGCTCCTTTCCTTCTACTCATTTTATGAGACCAGGGCTTTATGTACACATAAAATTTGCACCACTTCATCCTCATATAGGCAAAGCATCAAAACTTATATAAGCGTAGTTATATTGGCTTAGGCTAATTTGGAAGCTTTCTCACGGAAATAAAAGCATCCATGTTAGAGCTTATACCAGTATAATTACATTAGCAGTAAAAAAAAACCCCAAATCACTCCTTTCTCCAACTGCCACTCTTATGCAGAGAGATCTTTCTGAGCCAGCCCTTACCTGTTGGTTTTTATTTAAGATATGATTTTTAACTGTAGACAAAATCTTAGAGCTTTGTGTGCTTTTTTGGCATGCTCAACAGACATCAAAATCTGAAAACAAATTAAATCCACCTGAAACATATCTGCCTAAAGCTGCCTCCCCTTCATCAGAGCCAAATACTTACCTACTATGTAACCTGTGTGAAGGGGTTTTAATGTTAAATGCTTATTTTGCTTGGCTGGTTAGGCATGGGAGTAGAGAAGGGGTAATGCAAGGAAGAGGGAGCAATACTCTTAGTTTTGCATTATTCCTTTTCATTGATTATTCATATTTTGGATCACTTTGACCAGATGCAGTAGCTTGCATTTTCAGCAGATTTCTTTTTTCTTTACCTTGTAATGCCCTGTGCTCCTTTATTTTGAGTCTGCCACTGACTGAAAATAACACATAAATGCTACAAATGGGTGATTTCAATTCTTTCTGCTGATCATTTTATACAGATTTTATGTTACCTTGGTGCCATAGAGGAATTTTTTCACGCCACTATTGTTTTTATGTTCCTCTAGATCAAATTCAATTGATTCATACAATTTCCTTTCCTCCTCTGTCAGGGCAGCAACGCTGTCATAGATTCCAGGGATCTGAATACGACCTGTGGGATCCACAAGGCTGTCTACAGAATAAGAGAGCGAGATCAGTACAAGTGGGACCTGTTTCTTCCACTTGGAAATCACAACACCTTTTCCCTTCCACATAACTCTTTACCAAATGAGTAAACCTAACAACGGCTCAGTGCCACCTAATTGGATGCATTTTCTTATTTATTAAGAAAACCCTTGAGCTGCTGTTTTTGTGTGTAGCATGTGGTGTGTCGGCCCAGATGCTGACATGAAAACATCATCCTACAGAGATACAAATCAGCATTAAAAAGTCAGGTTTTGCTACATGTGTATGTATCCCAGTTGCCAGCAATCCTTAAACAGTCTTGGTTGACACATGACTGACAACAGCACAACGGGCACATGTCTGAGGTCTTGGAGTTACTGGGGGCATTCACCTCCTCAGCTGCCATCACCACAGCTATGCTGAGTTTTTGGAAACCTAGGAATCTTGTTTCAATTAGACCTGTCTTACTCAGGTCAATTAAACATGACACTGATCTTCGTTAGCCTGACAGCTGGCCGTTGCTCCCCAGTTACTCCTGAGCAATGATGTGTGTTATTACCCAGCAGAGCTATCAGGTCTGTCATTGGCTCATGAATGATGCCTCCAAAAGTCCCAGAGTGAAGGTCCTTGTCACCACATTCAACCTGTACCAAAAACACTGGTTACATATAAATACTCCCTCCCTTGTTCTTCTGCAGGTGTTTGTTTTCCACAGCAACTGGTGGCTTCAGTTTTTTTAAACAAGGCCACAAATGAATAGAAGATGATTATGTGTTTCTATTTGTAAAATGGAAAACATCATGTCAGGAACAATCTGCTTTAGTAAAGAGAAGATGGGACTCTCCTGTTAACCACAGGAGTGAAAGAAATTCATCTGCCTATGGCACTTACAGGCGTTCGTGAGCAAGGGTCCCTCTCTGTTCCCTCTTTTGCTTCAGTAAGATTAAATACATTGTAAATGAAACACTCACATATTACTCTAACATTGCAGAATAAATACTTCAAGTTCACTGTTCTTTTTATTTAATGTAAAATCTTTGTAACAAAGGCAGGAAAGATTACTTTTTTTGCATTAAGAAAATACATGTCTAACCTTAATTCCAGATTGCAACAAATAAGAATTTAGAAGCCTCTTGAATCATACAGCTTTAGAACAGAGAGAGGCATTTGGTTTATTAAATGGATTCTTTTTCCAGGCGTATTTTCATACTTGGGTTTATCATAATCTATTTTCCTGCAACGAACTTGTTTATTCTTCTCAAAACCTCATTACAGCCAACTGTCTGGTAGCAGGCAGAGATCATTTTTGATGTTTTAATAGCATCATTTTTCTTAACCAAGACTTAGAAGAATTGAGTCAATGCTGCTGAGGCTTTTTTGGTTAAAAGCAAATTTCATTCTTTTTCAGACATAAAGGTCAATGCAGATTTTTCTTTAGTTCTCAAGTTCTTTAATCTTCTCTCTGAATCCCTTTTATGCCTCATCAGAAAGTTTCAGGAAGAAAAATTTCTGCTCTTCATTTCACAGTGGCTCATATTGGTTGCTAAATATACTACAGTGCACTGTTATTTGCTTCTGACAATGGCTGCAAAAATTTTGTGTGGCTTTTAAACTCAGGGATCCAACTAAATTGAGTCCCTGTAGGCAGATACATTGCATTAAGCAGTGTCTGCTGCAAAAGGACAGAGCAGCAGAAGAAATGGGTTTGGAATGAGAGAGTTGGGGGCTGTAGGGACAGTGCTGCAAGGCAGCAGAGTTGACATGCAGAGGGGGTGGTGAGAAAAGGCTGGGAGAGTGACAGGAAAGTAATGGGATTGGAAAGGGATCAAGGGGAGAGTGGTAAGTGGAGAAACAATGATTGAAGAGAAGTTAATGAAAGTAAATAAGGCTAATTGGACTGAAATGAGGAGGGAAATCTGTACAAGCCAAAAAAGATATGGAAGACAGCTCTGTATTTGTAAATATTAAGCTTGCTCTCAGTCTTTCTCCACGTGCGAGTGTAGATGCAATTACAGGTACAACACTGCTCTCTGGTCAGGGGCCTGGTTCCTGTGAACCTGTGTCTTTTACCTCCACGAAGAAGCAGGCATTTCCCCGGCTCCCATATGTAAGGGCAGGCTTCTTGTTGCTGAGCCACAGGTTGTCCGAAATCACGATATAATCAACATCAGAGAAAAAGCACTGGTTTTCTTCAAGTAACTTTTCTAGCCCCAAGGACCCAGCTTCCTCCATGCCTTCAATTACAAACTTGAAGTTCACTGGCATAGCCTAAATGAACATCAGGGAAAGCTGGGTAAGCATTTTCAAAAATAAAATTAAAAAACCTACAATATTGTAAATCAGAAGCAGACTATCTCACATTACACTGTGTTAGGAAAAGAAGAATGTCTACTACTTGCTTCAATACAAAGGGCAGTGATAAACATATAGTTTCCCAGAAAAACTTGGTTTTCCTCATGTGTTTAAACCTTCTTTGTGTTTTCAGAAAACTTGACAGCCCATCTCATTAAATGGCCTTTCTTTCAGTGCTATTAAGTATTCTAAAAAAGAAATTATTTTATTTTATTCTTATTATTATTAGAATTTCTAACAGTATAAGAACAGCTGCATTTTCACATAAAGTTTCCTGCCTCTTGTATTTCCACTCTCAGTGGCCATGTGGGAACTGTTGGCAGAGGACCACTGCTGTGGTTTTCCTCACAGGTTATCTATTGCCAGAGTTACTCACATGGTGGTAAAAGTGCTGCTGGTGATTCTACTGTAATTGTCCTTTTAGCACTCAGGAATTCATTTGCCTGATAGTTCGTAAGGATGTATTTCCAAGGGTAGTTAGAAGAACTTTTATTATGGCATACTGCAAGTTAGAAATGCTGACACATCCCATAGGAGAAATAAATTTGAGCTGAGTTTCCTATTCCAATTCATTTTCTCATTACAGATTTTAAGATGTTTTCTCTTTTGATTCAGTGCTCTGATTAAATACAGGAACAAACGTGTAGAATTAAATGAACTCATGTTATGGATGGGTTCACCAATAGTTCATCAAACAATCACAAAAATTTGAGAAGCAAATTGCTCATGAATATTTTTTGATGGCCTGAGCTGTTTTCTAGGGAAAGGCTTCAAATGACCGAGGTGGTGCAGAGTCCCTGCCATACCCTGAGCCTCTTTGCAAGGAGCCTGGCTCCTAGGCCACTTTAAGAGACCAGAACCATTGTTGCCTTGTTTCGCAATGCAGGAGGCTAGTACATTCTGATGCCTGGTACATTCCGACCTTGGGTGTCCACCTGGAACCAAACAGATTTGCCTGCACCGCTCAGGGATGGGGTCAGGGAGTTGTTACAGCTGAGCAGCCCCTAATTGTACTCATGACTCCTGAATACTTTGGGGAGGTGCTAGTGAAAGACCCACAGCCCCACTGGGGAAGAGCCAAGCTGGCCTGACAAGATTAATGGCCGCAGTGGAAAAGTACTAGCCCAGTACTGACCAAAGTCAATCATCTTACGACCCTATAAATACTGATCCGAAAGTGAGGCCCGTTGGCGCTCTCCGGGATCTCAGCGGGCTGAGTTTCCATGTCTCCCCCAAGCTGGGACACCTCTCAGGCCTGACTCTGACCAGCCTCTGGTAAAGCCAACAAAGGGAATCACCATCTGCCTAACAAAGGCCAATGAAGGGAGTCACTGTCCACTTCTAATAAGCCAATGAAGGGAGATGTGAGTATTCATGATCTCCAGCACTTTTGCAAAAATCCTGGGGTACCCAAATTTACTTTAATCTTCAGAAAGATACCATCTTACTTATAGGTTAACCTCTACACCTTTCAATTTAATTGATTAAGCACCACTAGTTTACAAGTTATGGTATCAATGTCCATATGCTAGAATTGCTACTATCACCTCAGAAGGCACAATATTGCACTAAGCACCACACTGAAGTCCTAATACCCAAATTTCCTTAGACATAAACCATTGACCAGTACTGGGACTAGGGTTAGATCTAGCCTTATTCTCCAAAGGAGTTCAGATGACAAGGGGGTCTATTCTGAACCTCGTAACTGAACAGGAGGATTTCCCTTCACCTGTAATATCTCTCCCTGGTACTCTTAGTCATAAACAGTTGACCAGGTCTAAGATTGGATCTAGCTGCACCTGGGCTCCTCTCTGAGGAGGAGTTTAGAGAGCACAGGGTTACACTGTGAAACCCTGCTAACTCAGATGGAGGGCCACCCCTACATCTTCAATTCCCACTCCCTGTGAATAACTCAACTCCAAATCATTTTTACTGTGTATGTACGTACATACACACACATATGTACCTGTTGCTTCCTGTAGTAGCATATATTTACTCACAGAAACATTGCAACCCTATTGCTTTCTTTAGTCAACTGTAGTAAGTAATGTTGTGACCTTGCCATCAAATTGAATCTCAGTTAACCATTGTTGATTCCTTGCTATATTTTACCAAATGTTGTTAAACCATTAATCTGTCTTAATAAATTGTATTGCTGCTTCCATTTGAGTGAGGTGCATTCCACTCATTCTGCAGCAGAGTCCTAAGTTAGGATTCTGCAACAAGTGCTTTAAGCAATTTTAAGAGGAAGCAATCTTTTACTGGCCCCACAACAATAACAGATTTCAGTTGCTTGTTAAAATGCCAGAATAGCTATTAGTGGTTTGAAAAACTGGAAAGATGCAAAAAGACAGCCCCATAACCATAACCACTTACAACAGCTAGTCTGCAGGCAAACAACATGCGTTCACTAGCACTTGAGACACTGAGGTCAATCCAGTACTATTGATACTAGAAAAATAACAGTTTTCCAGAAGGTTGCAAAAAGACTTTACAAGTCAAGACTTAAAGCTCAATTTGTGCCATAATGTCATGAAAGAGCCACAAAACCATATCTCAACAGTCTAACAGAACGTGTTGTGCAAAATCACCTTGAAGGATATCTGATAACCAACTTACAAACTTAGACTACATGTTGGTTTAGCTTTTCGTTGGGGATACAACTAGCCCCAAATTATTAACTGTACTGGCTGATTTGAATGTAACTATGCTGGTCATTGTAGTAATTTAGGCAAAAGTTTGACTCTTAGAGATACATAAGTCTTGTAAGTGAGGATATTTGCTCTTGGCCAATGCAACCATCTAAAGCATTTGCTTTGATAAATCTAATTCATTATTGATATAACAGCCCATTATGTACCAGCATTTTTAGATACTTACTGTCTTCATAAACACACATAAACTGAAGGTAACTTGTAGGTAACCAAAACCAAAGATCAGCAGAATGTCACAGCAGAGAGGAGTCTGTGACCAATCTGTGATGTATGTTATTTTACCATTTTAAAAGCTCTCCAAAGAATATCATATCAAAACTGTTTAGTGTATATGATATATGTAGTCTGTTGGGACAGAGATGTATCCTCTAACTCACAGGAATATAAATGCACCCCTCCAGAGATACAGTAATAATAAAGTCCTCACTGATACCTACTAATTTCAAGGCTCTAAATGTTTCCACTGCATTTATCCAAGCTAGGACAGGTCCTTTATTGTCTGTTGCTCCACGCCCATAGAGATTTCCTTAAAAGGAAAAAAGAAAAGTTTAAACAATCTTTGAAACTTCTCTCATCACATCAATGTAATCAGCAAATTCCTGTTGTCATCAAGTGATGGGAAAGGACACCTTAATGGTTATAGCACAGGCCTGGAAATCAGGATTTCTGGGTTCTTGGGTCTTTACTCACCTGCTGATCCTCTAATCCATCATTTTTGTTCCTTCAGTGAAGGGAGCTTTTCGAGCTCAGCTATCTAATGGAAGGGTGATTACGCTAAGGGGGGGTCCTCACATTCTTCCACTGCAAATGCTCCTTAACTCCAGCGTAGCAGATGGAGGATCAGGAAGCAAGAATGGGAAGTCTGAGGGAGGATAATGGTTGATGCAACAACCCAACAAGAATATCAGAGCAGACATGGATTCTTTATTGAATACTCTCTATAAAGGGGCATTAACCTCTTGTGGCTTTTCCTGATACCTAATATTATGCAATCACTGATGGGTCTTACTAGCTACAGCATGGTCATAAAGACTCAAATCTGCTGGATTTGTCCCAAAGATTTCCATGGGAAAAGTCTTCACGCTTTGGTTAAATGTACAGGAAGACTCCTTCCACTCAGAATCTCATTCGTGTATTCAGATAATGATACAAAACTTAAGACTGGGCACACACCATTGATTTCAGTCAATGTGTAAGGATCAGTTTTCCAGCCATCTTCCTTTTTGGCAGGCTGCACATCCACATGACCATAGAAACATACAGTGGGGTTGTGGGCATCCTTCCTCAGTTCCCCAAGAACCACAGGAGGCAGTGGAAGGTCTTGGCCATCAGGCAACTATGAAGAAATGTTAAAAAAAAGCAACTAAGGAAACACAAACCTTCTAAAACTCACAAATATTACAAATCCCCCCGGAATTAGAATCATAGAATCATTAAGATTGGAAAAGACATCTAAGATCATCAAGTCCAACTGTTAACCCAACATTACCATGACCACTAAACCATGTCCCGAAGTGCCACATCTACACGTTTTCTGAACACCTCCAGGTGACTCCACCACCTCCCTGGAAAGTCTGTTCCAATGCCGCACCACTCTTTCAGTATATAAATTCTTCTTAATGTCTAATCTAAACCTCCCCTGAAGTGACTTAAGGCTTCCCTCTCATCCTATTGCTTGTTACTTGGGAGAAGAGACCAACACCCACCTCACTACACCCTCCTGTCAGTTGTAGAAAGCACTAAGGTCTCCCCCCTCAGCCTCCTCCAGATGACACAATCCCAGTTGCCTCAGCCACTCCTCATAAGACATGTTCTCCAGACCTCTCACCAGCTTCGTTGCCCTTCCTGGATTGGATTCTCAGTATTGAAAATGCTTCTACATGGTCAGTTGGCTCTGATTTTACCAGGTGCAGAAATCTGACTTTGAATCCAGCTCTAAACTATGCAGAAAAAAAAATTAGGGGCTTTTTTCTACCCACCTCTTTAGGTTGTGCAGTGACTTTATGGAGCTCTTCTAACATTTTACAGTCACAAATGCCCTCATTACCAAATTCTTACTTCCCTGCACTACAGAAGACAAAGCTGACTGTGTGACGTAGTGACAAAAAGCATCTGTTGTGACATTGAAATAGTCAGAAGCTACACAAGCTCATTCAGGATTTGGTTTCACCACAGACAGAGGCCAGGAGGTCTGTAGCCTCTAATACAGAAACAAAGTGTTGGTGGCAAGAGGCAGCAGAGGGTTTTGAAAACAGGTTAAGGCTCTAAACTAATCCTGCAGTGTACCTCTGTGCAGAGCAGATCTCCACACTGGCCAAGAGAGCTGGGTGTCTCACGGGATGAGAAATAAGAAGTAAAGGTACCCCTTTGTATCCACCAGTAGCAGCAGTCTGCATTGGCTTGTTGAAACTTAAGAGTGCAGCTGCCTCTTGCCAAGAAGCCAAAGGAAAAAGCCATTTGGTGAAACAACATTTTGGCTCTAGGCAGAGAAGATTGTCTCTGGTCTCTGCTCCAAACACTGGTAATCCATTCCCTGCTGTTATCAGACTGCTGCTATGTAATTTGGCAATCATAACCACATGCCAAGTGCACACTAAGGTTTTCATTTTAAATGCACTCATTACAACTATTAAATGACATAATCTGAAATATTAAAGTACTGCTGAACTGCAGGGTCCTTGTGCTAAGGCTGTTACAATCCTCTCCAGAAGCCTCAGAAGAAGGAAAAGGAAGTCACTATTAGTAAACTTTTGAATTCCTGTTTAGAATAGATATCTAACAGCCCAGGGCAGGAAAGAGCCCTGAGCTGTAGTAAGGTCAGTAAATTAGAGACAAAGATTTCTCTGAGATGAACTCTTGCCTATTGCTCTCCAACAATCATTAAAAAAAAAAGGCTTGGCAAATTTGTAAGAAGCTCCCAAACCCAAAGATGACTCCCAAAACTCAAGACAGCTAACCTGGTCTAGCAACATTTTCCTCCTTAAAGCTACCTCCCTCATGTAGAGACCTTGGTGACAAGTGATGCATTAACTATCATGCTTCATTGCTCAGATGGATATAAAAATGAGCCCTGGTAAAAAACTCAGGCCTTCTACTTTTGCAGATTGCTTTCCTCCAGTGAAAAGTGTCAAACTGTCCCTGTAACGCAGAGAGCTTCCATTTGCATTTGGATTGTCTGTGTGGTCTCCCAAGTCTGTTCTCTCACAGTCTGAGGGACTTATTTCAGCAGGTATCACGTAGCTACAGGACTATTGACAAATTGTTACCTAGCTACCAAAGATATCAGCATGTCATAACATACATATGCATACACATGTGGACGACATGCAGATATGATGTTTTAAATGCAAGAATCAAGCACCTGATGTGACCCCAGGTTTACTAAATTAACAGTGGCTCCCAGCGCTGCAAGTCTGTCTGCTGCCAATGCCATCATTTTTATTACTTCTTTCCTCAGACCTGGTTGAGCAGAATCACTTTCCACTGCCACCCATTTCTTCAGATCCTGCACAGGAAGGAAAGAAGTTCAGTTAAATCACCCAAGATGCTGTGGTGCTTCGCCCTTGAACATGAGAAGCATTACACTGGAAGAGAGTATCATTTCGTGTCTATCACAAGCAACGCCATGGATGCTATAAGGATTCAGAATTGAGAGGAATTGCTTAAATAGGTCCCAGGGGTTGAGTGTCTTGAGTTTCTAAATGGGGAGGGTGCCCATGCTTTGGCATTTGCACTGCCAACTGTGGATCTAAAACCCAGTGGAAGAAGAAGCAGACTAACGAGGTGCTGACCAGAAATTGCATCATGTGCTAATTATCTCGGTGACCTTTGTGAGGGTTCAGAAGTGCTCATAGCTTTAAGGCATAACTGATACTGACTGTTCTAATGATTTTTCTGCCTTTTCACAGGGAACTGACAAAACTGAAAGCAGAAACCATCACAGGACCAAGACTTCTCTCCTTGTCAAGAGCAAACCTACAACAATCAGTTCTAATGTAAAGCAAGCAAGAGAGCATCCTATCAGGCTTGCTTCTCCCAGGTGGGTGCATTTTGGCTCAGTGGAGCCTCTCTTTGCCCACACTCAAAGGATGTCCAGAACCATCTGGTTTGTGGAAGTTCATCCAAATCTCCCTTTCACTTGAAGAGTCCCCAGCACAGACTGTCCCCTTGCAGCCTTGTTTTGTGAAACACATGGCACACCAGATGCCAGACCTGGAACTCTGCTTGTTACCTTAGTGACAAAGACTCATCTGGCACATAGAGCACAAGTCTCTGGGGCACCAGTTCTATGTTCGTCATTTCACTGCAACACAGTTCCTACCTTGATGAAATCGTTTTGATGTTCATCAATGTACTGGAATATTTCACTCTCCAATGCTGAAGAGGACGATGAGGACATTACTGCTTTAGACAGTAGCACAGGACTGAGGTGAACACTACCTGAAAGTTAAGAATAAAATTCAACATGTTAGAAATATCCTGCAATACATACTTTTTTTTTTTCAGTTCTAGAAGACATAGACAATTGCAAAGTGCTGAGCCTATGCAAGTCTCCTTTAAGTTCTTCAAGCCAGGAGAAAATGTACCTGAATTATTTTATCACATAAAACCTTCAGTCAATTCAGTCAAATTCCTGAAATAAAAAAAAATTAAAAATAAAAAGAGTGAAAAAAATTATCAAAGAGTGAGCAGCTTTACAATTTCTGCTTTATAAGAATATTAGGGATGTTTTCTAAAGAAACATCCATTGCGTCATTTTTGACTGTAGAAATTTCAAATCATATGTTCTGGAAAGACAACCGGTGGAGGAAGACTTGCACACACCAACTGCCCAGGGGATGCATCATTCCTTTTCTTCGCTTCAAGGAGGAGGGAGAAAAATGGATTCACCGACACACGTTGCGTACTTTACATGAATAAAAGAGAGCAATCCTGACACCAAAGAGTATTAGACAACAAGTAACTTTTGTGGTTGAATAAGAAAAGTGTCAATACTAAAACGCTTCTGAGTGCAGAAGTCATTTAGAACTTGCACACCCCTCTGCCATATTGGTTTTGAGAAGATAAGTGAAGATCTTAAAACATAAAATATTAAAAAGCATTTTCCTTCCTTCCTCAGGTTTCCTGTCCTGGTTCCTTGATGTTCTTGCTGTAGTTTCTTGAATGGGTGTTAGCAGAGTAATGCTTGGATGGCTAAATACTTGCCTGGGCTAAATTTGGCTGCTGTATTGGTCTGTGCAATGGTATGGACTGAAAGGTCAAAACCCAACAGTTTGATTCTAAAAATATTCTATACTGGTAAAAAAATGTGCAGTTGCAAATCCATCCATAATTCCTTAACTTTGATGCATTGCTAAGGTGATAGGTTATGGTAATATTAATCATTTTAATTATGTTTCCCTGACAGCGAAGAAAGATTGAAAACCCAAGCATGAAGAAGAGGGGGAGGACATTGTTCACTTCAGCTGGAGATCCTGGCTGTATGGAGGTTGTGTCCCATTTTCCAACCTTCCATAAGAAGCAAGGTTGCATCCACATTGCCTGTGACACAGATCACTCTGAAGTAAAGCTTTGAGAAGTCCTGTCACACTAGATAGAGTGCCCAGTGTTCTCCGTGTCCAGTCCAGCTCCTGACATCTCTTGACACAGGAAACACTAGTATTGGAAAATGCTAGTTTTGTAGGACAGTGAAGCTGCAAAGCACTGCTACAGAGGTGGCTTGTTAACTGAGACAAGAAAATTCAGATTTGGATGGGAGTTTTAGGATGGAGAGATTAACCATCTACATCTAACCATCTAATCAACCATCTCATTCAAACATTCACATCACCAGTCTTAGAGGCAGCAATCTGGCCTAAATTAGAAGGGATTATTACAGGAATATTTGAAGCAAGCATGAAAAAAAAACCCAACCAAAACCACAAACAAACAACCCAGGATATTTCAGAATAGGCAAAGCAGCTTTTGGGATTTAGCAACAAAGATGTGGTAGATAATGAAGTTGTGGGGTGTTAGGTTTATAGGTTATAGTCAGGTTTTTTTTTTTACAGGTTATAGTCACCTTTGGATAGAGCGTCAGCAGGGAAGACTTAACAACAGGAGTTTTGCAACAAGCACCCAAACAAACTTAAAATCCCCAGTCTGGTTATTTCTCCCAGCCTTGGACTGTGCGAGTGGCTGCAGACATTTGGTAACTGAAGTCCATTTTACAGAAGGCAATAGCACGTAGAAGTGTCATCACAGACATGGTCAGGAGAACTTCCCAGGCTGCGTTGGTGGTAACTCTTCCCCACTGAAGAGTTTCCTGACAGAGAAGACACTGGTGCTTGCTGGGACAGTGGCCAGGTAGACAGAAGTGGCCACTTGAGCTGAGACACAGTAGACCATGTCTGAAAGGGACCCCAAGGTACACAAAAGCCGAGTGTGGAGGCCATTTACCTTGTTTGCTTCTCTCTTTGTTGCAGTGTGCTTTTGGTGCCCCAGGAAGCGGCTCTGGTTGTGTGATGTTCCTCAGTCTCTTTAGCCAGCAGTGGGGCCCAGGAGAGCAAAGTTTACCTTCACACTGGTCCTTATTACAGGCATAATTGTGCATTTGTGAGGGCAAAGTGCAAGGCACTGCACCTCCAGAAGAGAATGATAGGAACAGGCACTGTACAGTGAGGTCACTCCATCTGAAAGCGGGATAAACCCTAATCTTGTCACGGGCGTTTGCAACAGACAGATGGAGACATCCCAGCATGTGAGGATTTTAATCAGATGTTCATCTAGATACTTCAGGGCTACCACCTTCACTTGCTACGAAGCCTGCCAAACACCTCACTTTCACACATATTTCACCCATTCTTTCTACCTTGCTGTTCACAAACCTAGATTTGGAAAATATTTGCAACAGAGGCCACTGAACGCGCCTGCATTTTACCTTACCATAGAAAACCAGACACACTTCTCCGGGTTCAGTGCCTTACCAAAAATACCTCTTGGGTATGCCATTCTTGAACAAGAGCCATAACACAGGTCAGAACATAGCTGCTAGAGTAACCAAGCTCACGCAGTGCATGAGTATCAGTGTCTCCATCACATGTGATTTTCTTTTACTCTTTTTCTCATTCTTTGACTCTTTCTTTTACTTGAAGAAACACATATTTTTTTTAATATTACGTTAAGGTCAGAATCACAAAAGACCTGCTTATAAAAGGGGACATGTGCTGTGGTGTTGGTATCTTCCTTTTTTTTTATTCATGTTACATGCAAATGACCTGGAAAGATGCAGACAAGAGATACATGTTTTCAAGTCATGTTTCATTAGCTGTTAACTGATTAAGAAAATGAAACTAAAATGCTGTGAAGAAAAAAAAAAAACCAAACCACAAAACAAAATCTAACAACAAACTCCCACACATTCAAACAAGCAAAACATCCTAGGAATATTTGAAATGATTCTATGATATTTTTCAAAGCAGAGACAGACTTCAAGAAAAGCTTACAAAACACCATAAAAATAGTTGCTTTCATAAACAGAAATAAGGATGAACTGTGGCAAAGCTGGGAAAGTGGATGTGAGGAGAAACTTGTGCTGTCCTGCAGATCAGCAGGCTGCACTAAATACTAATAATCCCAACGAGAAGTTCGGTAGCAGCTATGCTGAGCTGTGCTTGAGGGAGGGAGGGAGGGGGGGGAACAGCAGTTGGAACTTCATGTTCATGCACTAGTGATGCACAGACAATGCTGCTCCAAACCATTTGGATCACAACTGGCAAAGTCTGTGTAGAAAAGGGAGTCAGTTTAATAAAACAGTAGAAAGATTTCAGGCAAGGCTAAAATAGCTCAGTGTTACAAGGAGGGGAAAATTTATTTGAAAGGATGATAAAATGAGGGAGGGGGGGAGTGGGATATCAAAGACTTCAGTGTTCGGTTTCAAATGTATTTTATTTATTCTCATTTTTAAGAGCAGTTTCTGCTTTATAGAAAAATGTAGTATCACTATTTTTAGAAACAATGCATGACAGTGATGCAGTTTCTCTTCCTTCATTCCTTAGCACTAAGAACATTTTGTGTCTCACTTCCTATCTTAAGTACTGTTAAAAGAAAACTTTGTGTTCTTAGGCAGTGATTTAACAAGAAATTGAAGTTGATTCGTTAACCAGGATGACTCTTCGAGAAAATATCAACTAAACTTACAAACATTTGAGAAGCTGCTCCTGAACATGCTTTGCTGCCCCACTCACTGTTCCTGAAGCAACATCTCACATGCTTTCCCTGCTGTGACGCAGCATCCGAGGTGCGTGTGCAGAGGGTGCCAATGAAAACTGAACATTTTGACACCATCCCAGAGGAAAAAAAAAAAAGTCAGAAGTTGCCTAGTGTACAAATAATATAAAGAACATTTGATATGAAAGGAAGTAAAGATGCGTATGGCAGTAGGAGCTAATTTACCAGTGGACTCCTTTGAAAGAAACATTCCCTCTAACCAATCACCGTCAAGGAAGCTAACTGGGATAATGGGGTTATTGACTTCCTTTAACAACATTCACTGACAAGTGGCCTGCCTTTGGTGGAAGCAGATGATCAAGTCTCAGCAATTTCTCCATCTGACTAGGTGAGACCCTTGGAGAAGGATGACGACTCCTCAGGTAGCATCTCTGGGGCACAGCCCTGACCCCATGCAGCCACTCTGGCTGTGATGACCAGGAGCTGCAAAGATCCAGACACCTGCAGGGGCTTGAACAACTGCTCGCAGAGCCTGACTGCCTTTGAAGATGATGAAAGAAATGGCATCAAATCCAATACACTGTGTAACAGCGTTGAAAACACTTGGTGGAAAACATAAGTAAGATCAGCATTTGCTGACAGGTGACACAGCAACACCCAGTGCTGTTTCCAGCAGTTAGCTCTTTTAAAAAGTGTTGCAACATGAGCTGCCTTAAGGACATTTGAGAGAATGGCACCTGCCCTTCCTCTGCCCTTTAAGAAAAAAAGTGAGACCCTTCTTATCAGTTCTATTTTGCTGTAATCCAGAGGATACTAAAAAAGAGAAAGTCCATACCTCTTTGTGCTCTTGTTTTGCAGGTGCCTCTATGTCTGGTGATGAGAGCTTGAACTGGAAAGATTTTCTCTTCCCCCTGCAGAACAGGGACATTTAATCTCTGTTCGCTGATATGTTCTGAAGATATGATGGGTTACTTTTAAGTTAATGTTTAACTTTTGGGTTAGATGCCTGAATCTGCTTCTCTATCATATAATAATCCAAGCAGGATATCCAGATCACTACCACATCAAGCCTTAAGAAATTTTCCCATCTCCCTTTCCTTCCCCTTTTCTCCCTGGAAGTCCCAGGCCCTAGCAGGAATCCCAGCATCAGAAAGCACTTGAGCTTTGCTGATAAGTGTTGCTGCTTTACAATAGTGTTTTGGAAGACTCGGAGAGAAAAGGTGGTTTTTGTTTGTTGCTTTGATTTGAAAACTAGGAAAGATTAGAATACATTTCTGTTAAGGAGAATTTCTTGTAGAAAATATTATTTTACTCCTACCAACTGTGGAGAATTCACTACCTAAGAAAATTTTCTGAGTTTGACTGCTCATTGGATTGCAATCAGATATAAAAAGGTCCTTCTTGAAAAGGCAGCTGTCACTTTTTATAGCAAAAAAAAAAAAGCAAATAGGAAAGAATTGTGGGAGGAACATCTGAGAACCAAGTTACATGCACTAGTACATAAGGCTGAGGTACTAATCTGGTTCATAACGTCCTTAAAATGCAGTAAGCACCAAAAGGAAAACTGGACAATGCATGAAGAATATTTACTATGTTCTGACTTTCTGGGATGGCATTTAACACCCACGTCCAAGCGCATTGTACTCGCTTAGGTATGGATAAACTCACCACCTTTTTGCTGACAGTTCTTCCATAGCATCATGCCTCTGAACTCACAGTAAATCTTAGGTGCCTGTGTTTTGTACAAGTTTCTATCCTTATTGAGCTCTGTCCATTCTGAAAGAACTGCTGGTCACAAGATCAGATTCAGGAACAAGCATTCATCTTCAAAGGAAAATCAAGGTCCCATCTCAGAGCCTTACAGAGACCTTTTCTTCTTTTAAGTACTCATTCTTAATTTGATTTTTATATAAAAACTCATTTGCAAATGAAATGCAAAATTGGGGGGGGGCTGAATTAAATTTTTATTTGCATTTATTTAAAATAATTCTATTTTTACATGAATCCTACCTTCCCAGCTTTAAATGTTTCATACTGGAGTTACTTCTGAATTACAATAGTACAAAAGAGATTAGAAATAGGTCTACTAAATTTAGTCATTCAACTATTTGCTTATTTATCACTTTCTACTACTGAGAAACTATACTCTTGTAAAAAAAAAAATAGTGCAATGATTGCTTTGTAGCTTATTATTTCGTTGTTAATTGGTCCTCATTTTATAACCTATAACTTGGAACAAAGTTTAGAGTCCACAGTGTAAGAGATTTTTTTTGTTGTTGTTTTTATGGTCATTATTCCATTTGTGGAGTACCATCAACATTACCGACATCGTTTAGAAGCATTTTTAAATGCAGGCAGCTTTATCACTATAATATAAACACTCTTTGATGGTAGCTTATTAATTACTAAAAATTAAAGACCAACTTGAATAGTTTGGCTGAGTACTGTCATGGACAACTCTCCTTTGGAATACAATAAGTGTGTAAGCAGGCTAAATAGATTAATTACAGGAAAATAAGAGCAGAATGAAAACAATAGGATAAAGAAATAAAAACACAACACTGTCTTTGTTTCTCTTTCCTTTGAAAATGTAAACTCCCCGAGGCAGAGATTTGTGTTACTACATCAGGGCAGTAGCCTCAGCGGGTTACAAAGTGACAGAACAAACAAGAGTACTTAATTTTATTGGCACTTCAGCCTAATTAGCATGCCTTGTTGCATTAAAAAGGTATTTCAAGTAATTACAATGTTGAGTGAGCAAATATGCAAGAAATGTGCTATTAGGAGCAATGTTTCATTGAGAAATGGTAACGATGGTTTTTAACACTGCCTGTAACTCTATAAGCAACTACCCCTAGCTCAAGCTGGCTATTTTTCATTTCTTGAAGGTATATTGAAGGAAAACAGGAATGATACTGTAATGTCATAATACCTGGTGGTTGTTATTGCAGCTTTCTGCTGTTTCTCAATGTACTGCCATCATATAACTTACCATCATCTCCTAGAAGTGTAAATGTGGGATGGAGGGGCCCATTCACACAACTCCCCAAATCTCTCTCCCACACAAGGATTTTTACTTCTGCTCCCTATGCAGCAGCCCCAAGCCCTGCCCCCTCCTCACTCCTTCCCACTTTACGCCACCGTTTGAAGAGTATTTCCCAGCCATCAGCTTTCAGGATAACCATGACAGATGCCAAAACCTGGGACCACAAGTTAAGCAACACTACCTGCTGCAAGAGCTCGTCAGACACTGGAGGGAGATTGCACCGTAGAGAAGACCCTCCAAGACAGTGAATTAGTAGCTGTTACCTGGAGGGCAATAATCACAGCTGGGTGTGTTGGCAGAAGGAGATTAATTGGGCCAAGGGCCCCTTACCCAGGCAGGAGATCATGCAGTGCTTCACAAGGGTTGGTGGCTACAGACCATCCTCTCTATGGAGCGACCTTCCAGGAGCAGGGCCACAAAGATTCGAGATACCACGTAAAGGAAGACCAGTAACATAAAGGTTTCTCACTGCCTTTGGCTGTCAGCCCGCTCTCTGTATGCAGATCTCCAAGCACACAGGCATTACCTGACACACCCTGGAGAGGAATGAACAAGTTCTACTTGTCTGGCACTTTTTCCAGTACACTGCACTGAATGCCAAGACAGAAGACCACTCTATTTTTTCCAAAAGCAAGATTGTAAATTCATTTTACTTAGTGAACAAGCAGAAGTATTTTCAGATTATTAATCACACTGAAGTGATGGCAAGAAGTTATTCCCACTTTGATATAGAATGGCTTAGGTTAGAAGGGACCTTGAAGATCATCCAGTTCCAACACCCCTGCCATGGGCAGGCACACCTCCCACTAGACCAGGCTGATCAAAGCCCCATCCAACCTGTCCTTCAACACTTCCAGGGATGGGGCATCCACCACCTCTCTGAGCAACCTGTTTCAGGGTCTCACCACCCTCACAGTAAAGAACTTCCTAATACCTAAACCTACTGTCTTTTTAAAACCATTACCCCTTGTCACTGCATTCCCTCATAGTCTCTCCCCATCTTTCCTGTAGATGCTCTTCAGATACTGATAGGCCACAATAAGGTCTCCCTAGAGCCTTTCCTTCTCCAGGCTGAACAACCCCAACTCTCTCAGCCTGTCCTGACAGGGGAGGTACTCCATCTGCCTGATCATCCTTATGGCCCTTCTCTGGACCCACTCCAGCAGCTCCATGTCTTTCTCACCCTGGGTACTGCAGAGCTGAAAATAGTACTCCAGGTGGATTGTCGCCAGAGTGGAGTCAAGGGGCAGAATCGCTGCCCCTGACCAGCTGGCCAAGCCTCTTTTGAATCATCCCAGGATGCAATTGCCTTTCTGTGCTATAAGCACACATTGCTGGCTGATATTCAGCTTTTCATCCACCAGCTCCCCCAAGTCTTTCTCCACAGGGCTGCTCTCAATCCACTCATCACCCAGCTTGTATCTGTGCTTGGGATCACCCTGATCCAGGTACAGGACCTTGCACTTGGCCTTGTTGAATTTGATGACATTTACATGGACCCACCTCTCAAGCCTGCCAATGTCCCTCTGGGTGGCATCCCTTCCCTCCAGCATTATCAACTGCACCTCTCAGCTTTGTGTCATTGGCAAAGTTGCTGAGAGTGCACTTGATCCCACTGTCCACGTCAGCAACAAAGATGTTAAGCAGCGCTGTCCCAGCACAGACCCCTGAGGAGCACTGCAGACAGCTTTGCTCAGGCAAATAGCAGCAGAATACCCTTAAGGGTGATTGACCATTTCTGCACATGAGGTTTTCACTCAGCTGATAAGAGACAGCAGATGGGATATATGAATTCAGAGTGCTGATACTCACCACAGAGCACTGTGTTTATGCAGCCCTTCATGCTGCCTCTCCCCAACTTTCTGAGAGGTCCAGGAATTGGCAAGAGGCAGGGTGACAGTCACTGAGGTGGTGTGCATGGTGGCCCTCAAGACACATATCTGGAGTACCACAAAATGAACGGTTTGATGCTGCACTGACTTCTGCATCTCAGCTGAGTGGCCCAGGAGCAGCAGTCTCTGAAGAAAGGCTTATGAGGATTTTTCCATGACAGCATTCCTGTCATTGAAGTGTATCTGGGAAAAGGCCAAAGCAAGCAGTGAGATTCTTCTCTTGACAAATACAAGTCACTCTCATAGCTTAAAAATAAAGGAACCCACTCTAGATTGTGTATATATATATATGTATGTACAAACTATATACACACACAATAATGTTGCATCTCATTGTAACAGATATTACCATTTTAAGGTGCTTGATTGTGATCTCCCTTTATTAGCACATCTCTTCTATCAAAGTGCCACTGACTACACCGCGGGTAAAGCACATGTTTTGAGAGCCCAGAGCAGATGCTCTTTTAATCAAGGCTCTGCACCATCCATGTGCTATGCAGGTCATGCCATCAATGGACCATTTGGTGAAAGATGCAAAAACACCTCAACAGCAGAGAGATGAATGATTACAAGACTGGTGCCTTTGGTTAGAAAGGTAATTCACATCTGGACATCTTATTAAACACCTGCATGTAGACATTGAGCCAGCTAACAACTGATGTTGATCTGTGACTAGCGGGTCAGGCTTTTTGGCCAAGATGTTCTAAACTTATTCACAACTTCTCAGGGAAAAAAATTTCCTGCTCATTCCACAAGGGTTTAAACTTAAAATACTTTCCCTGCAGATAAGTATTTTTGTTCCCTTCTTTTCAGTCTTTTCAAGTAGAGAAGTTTCTCATATATTCAAAGTCCTTTCAACAAAAGTGTAGCATGTGCCTTGACATGGCTTAAAAGGCAATGATGGCTTTGCATTTTTTGTACTATAGGAACCTGAACATTTAGAGCTAATATTTTTATCTCTCTTAACTTCTAAGCAAATGACAGTTATATCCAAACCAGTGATTTTCAGAAGTCATTAATCCCACACTCCAAGTGCCTAAATCCTTCCATAAGATAGGAAATTTTGGTCGAAATATTTGAGATAATTCATGAAAATGCACAAATTTTTTATCCCGTCGCTCACTGCACTTCAGAGGCAATTAAGTTTTTGGGGTTAACAAAAAAGGAGAAACACTGGAAATCTCATTATAATATTTAAAAATTCATTTAAGCCATTAGCTATGAAAGACCAAATGCATGAACAGCTGTTAGAGGAGAGGTTCCACCCTGTACTCCTCTTGCCTGGCAGACAGTCTTTAAGGGGTACACATCTTCACCAGGAATAAAAGCATCTTCTTCCCATTTGCAACAACCTATGCACCCTGTCCTGCAAGCTGGGAAATGAGGCTGGAGGGAATCACCTCTCTGATACACACTGCCTGGATGCATGCTTGAGCCACAAGACCCTTGCACTCAAGATAAGCAATGCTATCATCAGCTTTGGTTTTCAACTGTTTTTAATGAAGATTTGCTGATCAGGTCCCTGAATACAAGGTTATCATCACCTATGTCTGAGAGAAAGTGCTAGGCTCTCTCTGCCACACTGAATTGAATGTTAGGGCAGCTGCCATTTTACTCCCTTAACTTTCAGGGCTGCCTAGTAGCATGGATCCCTGTCCATGGCATAGCTACAGGCACTGATCCCCACCCTAGGGCTCCAGTCTCCCTCCAAGGCTCACCCCAAACTGATCATCCAAACCCCTCCCTAGCAGAGAAGTGCTACCAGACAGCCTAGCCAAACAACTCCAGATTTTCAAAACCTGACTCATAACCACAAACCATGTCAGCCTGACACACCAGCAGCTTTTGTTTAGCGTTTATTTGTGTGACCATGCAGTATTCTTTGGCTGTAGGATGTTTCCTACACGCGGGGATAGACACGGTCAATGGTACAGCTGGATATCCTTTAATCATAGATTCAGTCAGGTTGGAAAGACCTTTAAGATCATGGAGTCCAACCAAAAATCTCAAACCATGACATGCAATTACATAGAAACTACCCCTAAGGAAACACTGAAAATATTCAGAGATAGCATTTTTTTTCCTACTTCTCTACCTCTGTGGGAAACCCACAATACCTGTGTCTTTTGCTGTGCCTCTAGCAACTTTTTGTTTTCATACAGCAGAGACCAATATCTTAGAATACAGAAAAGCACATAGAAAACGAAAACCAAATTCTGTCTCCTTTTCCCATGGTGCCTTCTCTCATTAGGGTTGTAGAGATTAAAATAGTTTATTTTCATGTTGATACCTACAAGGGAACTGGCTGGGAAAGTAAATTCTCAGAACAAAAATCTACCTGAGAAGCACACACAGCAACATCTGCAGGTAACTTAACATGGGAAAATAGGGAATGAAGATAATGGCATAATGAAATGGATCCAGTATTCCCATCAGATTTAGAGATGTACAAATATATTTATATTGGTTTTAGTTTCTCCACTTGCAATAAGTCTGCTTTCATCTACCAGATCATCTACTATTGGGGTAAGGAAAAAGTTATTATTAAAAGTATTGCTGGAGGCACCACACGCCTCCATTTCCAAAGCAGTAATTACATGAAGTACTCATACAGATTAATCTAACTCTGAAACATAGACTTAAGGACTCCAAACCATCCCTTTAGTACCTTATGAGTGATCTCAGCTGAATACAAAGGTGTTGGAGAGGTCTGATCCGTCATCGGCATGCCAGGAGTAAACATGTCTTTTATCTACCTAGACTTGCTCTTTCTTAGCTGTGAGGAGAGAAAACTCTCTGTGGAGATATTAGAAAGATAAGTCACACAGTTGAGGCTTTAGGTGAATCCTGTAAGCAAAGGAAAAGGAGTGCTTTTTTTCCCCTCATAAATAGTCAGTTTTCAAAGAGCTTAATTTCAAGGAAAGTAAAAAAAAATATGTCAGTGTGAAGTGGTGTGACTGATTCCCTTTGAATTATCTCAGCATGGTGTCATCCTATCTGGAGATGTCATTTGTTCGTGTGACTGGTAATTGGGCCTTAAACCAGCTAACAGATTTAGTAGGATCAAGCTCTCAAATTCAGAGCACTGTGAAAACATATAGAGAGGTTTTGATCTTTAAACTGAAAGATAAATGGATGTTATCCAGGTGACATGTGCCACTAAGTACTGAAAGAGCGGGTTTAGAGAGCAGTCTTTTTGGTATTTGGTGAGTTCCTCTGCTAATAGCAAGATATAAATCACTCTTTGCCCTGCCAGACTTGAAAACTCTCTGAATACTGATAAACCTGTGAAAAAATGAGTGAGAGACTAAGCTTATACGTTTATGCATCTTTTGCCAATATATCTGGAGTAACCAATTCTCCCTCATCACAGAATGAAAGGGAGAGAGTTTTACACCATTTTGCTGTTTGTTAGTTTTGAGTTGTAGAATAACTTAGTCAGTTTGAAAGAATTTAAGATAACACATTAATTTCTATCAACACAGATAAAATTATGTTTTTAACAGATTACAATCCATATTTTTACAGCAAAATCTTATGCAAAGTGTGTGCAATTATAATTTACCATCTTTGTTATAAAGCAAACAAGTTTCTGAACATTTCACAGTTTAAAAATCACCATATCCTCTACTTATGATTTAGATGAAAATAATGTTGCATTGCAGACTGTGTACTATTAAAAAAAAAAAAAAAATTTCATATTCTGGCCTCCTTTTTAGTTTTAGTGCTACCTCTAATTATTTTCAGAATCTTTCTTCTCCATCCTAAGGACTGCTGGTCTATTAGTGGCAGCGACTGTGTCATTACAACTCTCTTCCATATAAATCAAAACTCTGGAAGGAGCTAGAGGAGCATTTATTACTGAGGCACTCTCAGCTCCCTCTAATGAGGTCAGAGAAGCTGAACTTGTTTTACATTTGGAACAGATAATGCTAATCAGCTGTTACTGAGCACAGCTTCAAGGTGACTGCTGTGTCCCAGTAAATCTGTGTCATATTTGCACGTAGATAGATGTGGAACTACCACACATTAAGAAAATGGAATGTATAATCTTAAATATTAATATTTTATGTTGATGACTCAATTACCTGTCATACCCTATAGGAACACTTTCCCAGAGTAGGCAATGTAATACAGCATCATTTTCTATTAATTTAATATTCAGTAAGTCTGTTGCTCCCATTTTCTATGGGGGGAAAAAAAGGAAAAAAAACAAAAAACCAACAAAACAGCGCTCAGATGTGTTTGCTACTTTTTAGTGTATTTCTATTTTAAGCCAACCAATACATGAATTTACCTGCAGTTGAAGACGTTTTATTCTCCCATTCTTCAATCCCCTTCCCCAAAATTCTTAACTGTAAAAACAGAAGGACTTCCAAACTGGTCTCATGCTATTTAAATTCCATCTATGAGTGTCAGACAACTCCAAGTAATGCTTCCAAAAATGATATGCCGCTTTACAAACTTACCAAAGTTTATTTCCAGACAAATTCCATCAAACATCATTTCCAGATCAGTGCAAGGAATGTTAGCAGACTAAAGCCTCGAAGCTAATAAACTCTGGCTGTTTGTACTTTAGGAACATTTATTTATACATTCACTTATAGCTTTCTCATCAAGCCTTTTACTTTATTTCAGAAACCTGCTCTCTACCTGTATTTCTCCTTGGTGTCTCCGCATTCAAGTTACCTTTAGTCACATCTCTTTATATTGAAATTCTGCGGCGAGACAACAGAATTAGTAACCAATGTGTGTCTGAGCTCTTGATGCAGTCTTCTCCCTTCTTGATTTGTACTTCTGAATCCATCTGGTCAGAATTAAAACTGCCTTCAAATAATCATTAGCAGCACTCTGCCTCCTTTGTACTAAAGTTGAGGATACAGCTGACATGTTACAGGATATTTCTGAAATACAAACAAGATTCAACACTGTGCAGAAATAAATCTTCTGCTTTCTTTTTACTAATTGTCTCTGTTTGACAACCAATTCCTGAAAGTGATGACATGCAGTCTATACTGTGGTTTGAAATTATATTGTATTCTTACAGCTTTGAACTTGAGTCTTCCAGATAAGTGTTCAACACACACAATAGAAAAACCTAAAGAGATTTACCCAGAACCATTTCTGAGTGTCTTTTGTCTGATGCCTTTAACTTCTGGCATTTCCACAAATTAAAAAGAAGTATATTTCAGTGGATTTACAGAAGTATCTGCTCTTCTGCCAGAAGTTTTACAGGTTGCTATTCACTCAGTTAGTGAAAGAGGTTAGCGGAGAGCAATTTGGAAATAAAGTTACCTGCTCACATCCCATTTAGTGTTGTTATGCTGTGTTGCCAACTTCCAAACACAGAGAGCTATTGAAGTGGCAGCTACAGAGTAAAGATGAAATTAAAGGTCGTTGTCTGCTGACTTTTTCCACATTAACTTTAGAAGAACTGCTATCTTAATATAAAAAGTAGAAGACACTCCAGTCTAGCCAATGTATAACTATCATCACATTATAAAGTGATACATGGTCACATTCCTGGGAAACTCCATGAGTCCCCCTCGCAGAATTAGCTCCCTTCACCTGATTGGAAAACATAGCAGGAGAGTGTGAGCAGAAAGAGCAACAGTAGTAGAGAATATGGGAGGCAACAAAGGCCAGACACTCTGTGTTCTATGTGTACTATTAAAAAGTCCATCAAAAGTAACAGAATTTTTGCATTTAAAAGATTTCTAATGATGCACCAGTACACAGTTGATAATTGGAGAAAGATATCAACCCATTACTAATACAGAAAGATAGTCTAAAATATATTATCAAAAGCATATTTATAAACAAACGAGTACTATACATCATTCTAGCATACAAAACTCTTACTGCTCTACTACTACTTTAACACTTCAGTTAGTTCAGTTATATTGTTGCTTTCCAAGTTGCTGCAAGTCTACGAAAGAGTTCAATAGGTTTTCTTGAAATTAAGCATCATCATCTCAGAATTTTCCCTACTGGGATTTAAAGCAGTCCAAGATAAGACAGCATTTATTCTCGAGCCTCTAACCTTGGCTCCACTGTTCACTATATGGACGCTAAATCCATTAAGCAGTTCAGAAACATGAAATTTAGTTTCATCATATATCTTAGCAGCTATTTTGAAATTCAGGAATTGGCTACAATTTTGCATATATTAACAGCTCAGATTTGCAATTCCATTTACTTTGTCCAAAAGAGCAGGAACAGTCCTCCAAAGATTCACCTTTAAATTAAGACAGTCAGAATTTTGTATGTTTTTATTTATATGCATATAAAAACAGTAACAGCAGCCTTCAAAGAATCCTTCCTTAAATGTTATTCACGCACATTGCTTATGAACACTTGACCTTTATTAAGGCTGGTCTTTCAGTAGAGACCAGTGGATTGTGACTGACAACTGTAGGGCACACGTCTTCAGAAGCACCAACACAGAGGAAATCTCTCTACGCGAAGACTTCCTTGAGTATCTAATAACTGAACGTTTCATTTTCAAGTAATATTTGACATTTTGTGCTGTGGGTCAAATTTGTTGCTGTAGATTATAATTACACAGTTACTGAGGTTATCTTGAAGTCAAGCTTTTACTTTTTGTGATGAGAGCACACATCCTCCAAGGATGTTACATGTCTCACAGTTCAAATGCACTGTGTATAGGACAGCTGCTTTTCCAAACGAGAGCATAGCACAATAACAATGACAAAAGAAACTGCTCAACTGTATTTGTTACCTCATTTTTCAGACTAAAGGGCAGAAATATAAGAGGTCCATGGGCTGTCTCCATGATTGAGAAGAACATAAGCCTGCCCAGACAGGAGGAGGACACTGCATACCAATGTGTCAGCATCAGATGGCATATTTCATTGACATGCATTTTAAGCAGTACTCGAGAAACCTAAGAATTGCTAAGTATATGCTAAATTAATAGAAAGATGAATATTTAAAAGTACTAGAAAAACACGTCTTAGCATTTGGGGTTTGTCATAACCTAACATCAAGCTAGTGGAGGACTAGAATCAAGATTATCCACTACTAAGCTTTCCTGTGTAGCCTAAGCAGATTCTCTGACGAGTGATTTAAATCCCCTGCATAACTTTATTAATTATCAGGAATGTGATTTATTCAGATTGACTCCTCATAATGCAAAAGCACATTTAACACATGAATCTACTCTGTTTTAAATGAATGAGCTCAGATAACACTGAAAAAAATTGCAATGATTTAAGCTGGTACTTTGACAGAATAAACTCACATACTTTATCTAGATTATGCTTTATGTTATCTCTGCTCTTCACATTGCTTCAAGGTCAAGCTCACAAAGCTGAAGTTCTTTAAGTCAAGAGCATCTATCACATAACCTTATGGGAAAACAAGTTTTGATTTAGTTAGTACATTGAAACTCATTATGCTAAAGCAAAGCCAGTTTTAGAAGTTAAAACCAGTTTCAAATTAAGAAACATGCTTGATAAGTCTAAAATGGATGGCCTCATAGTTGGAAATAAGGGCTGTTTTTAATGTGCATGCTATTGTATGGCAAAAATAAAGAAAAGTGACATTTTAAAAGGCAGTTAAGGGCTTATTCATTTAGAGATAATAGCTTGTAATAACTCCAGATGCTCTTTCAAGTGCATATTCCATATCAAGATGTACCGTCATGGGTTTTGCTAAAACACAAGAAATCTAGTGAGCAATGAGGTATTACAAACGACAAGGCTGCATTCTCAGTTTTGCAGCAGCTTCACCCTATGGACAGGTGATTGTGAAATGCATGTTGTAGGTCACCTCACATGGAAAAACCTCACAGAGCTGGCTAGAAAAAGCTTTGCATACAATTAATCATCTCACAGTGCTACCAAATTCAAATAATCCTGTTATTCTGAATCATTTTCTCTCTTTGCAGTCTTCAGGTGAGATGCACCTGCCCTGGGCGAAAGTCTGGGTACAGGATCTGCTCACCAACAATTGGGAAGGCCCACATGAGCTTATTGCTTGGGTTTCCACAGATACTGGGGTACGGTGGCTACCTGCAAGATGCGTTCACCCTGACCTGCGGCACCAGAGGCAGAACAGGCAACCTCCTGACCAGAATGCAGATCATCAACCAAATGATCCTTCTGGTGATGACCAGGATATTGACCATCAGGCAGATGGTCCTTCCACAAGCAGAGACTGAACCTGAAGTTTCCTCTGTTATGGAGTCAGAAAGTTAAGGCCATGTTTAGAATTAATAACTGATGTCAATTTCTATTTAAGATTAACACCTGGTAGAATTGTGATGTAGAACTGGGGTTGCTAGATGTATCTCCATGGCATTGCTGGAGAGTCTCTCTGCCCACTTTAAAGCAGCATCCGATTTGGGCTCTGTCTGGTAACTGGCCATTACCAAGCAGATCCCTTATCAGCATCTGATTTA
>JANVCC010000276.1:744468-777730 GCA_025345505.1 Todiramphus chloris collaris | reverse complement strand
TCTGATTTAGGCTCCATTTGGTAACTGGCCATTACCAAGCAGATCCCCTATGCTGCATTTGTTCTCCCTTCTGCAAGGCTACCTGCAGAGGATTACAAATTACACCATTTTGGTCTTTAAACAAAAAATGGAAATTGTGGATGCTGAAAAGCTGCTAGCAGAGGGATATTTGGTGAGAGTCCTGCCTTTCTCACGCATGTTATGAGAAACAGTAGGATGTTTATTGTAAGCTGGACCAACACCTGGTGTTTTGCTAAGTTCTGTTTATGGTACATTGGAGAAATATTTTGAAATGGGTGCTGTAGGACTTTAGCCACTCACCCTAGGAGATGGGTGATCACTGCCTTACGGGGCTAGGGTATATAAAATGGGTTTATAAATTAATAAAGCTGCTTCTTTGCCATCCCTTGCTGAATTTGTGTTGCTCCCAATACAAACAGTGACAACCCTCAGTCCTCGGAGCGGGAGAACAGGCAGTACAAGCCATCTAGACTTGCAAGTGTCAGCATGCCACTGACCAAGAGATTTCCCAGTTCCCTGTCAGGAAGCAAGATATTCCACATCAGGAAATGGGACAAAAGATGGCATTTTGCTTTTGTGGCATACAGATGATTTTTTTTTCCAGCTGCCTATTTATGAAGTCACCTTTCTTTTTGCAAATAAACCTCCGAGGTCACAGAATCAAAATGCTGTGTGTTGAAAAGGACCTTTAAAAGTCTGGTCCAACCCCCCTGCAGTGAGCAGGGACATGTGCAACTACAGCAGGTTGCTCAGAGCCCCATCCAACCTGACCTTGAATCATTCCAGGAATGGGGCATCTACTGCCTCTCTGGGCAACCTGGGCCAGTGTTTCACCACCTCAGTGTAAAATACTTTTTATCTAGTTTAAATCTACCATTTTTTAGTTTAAACCCATTACCCCTTGTCCTATTGCTACAGATCCTAGTACAAGATCTGTCCCCCTCTTTCTTATAGAATCCCTTCGAGTACTGAAGGGACACAATGTCTTCCCAGGGCTTTCTCCTATGCTGATCAACCCCACTGTCTTTTTTCATAGGAGAGGTGCTCCTGCCCTCTGATCATTTTTGTGGCCCTCTTCATGGCAGTACTTCCCCTAACCAGAGTTGGGCCTGCTAATCAAGGCAGTTCATTTAGGAGTCTTTTAATGGGCATCACTCAAGGGAGAGTGGTTAGATGAGCTTTCATGTAATATATTAACTGGAGACAGCCAAACCTTTCAGTAAACTGCAACAGGTAAAAAAGCAGTGCTGCCAAGTCATGCATGGAAAACACCAAGCAGCCTTTGTACACCCAGCAGATGGTGCTGTGAGGTCCTGTGCTTTGATGCAGTGTGGTTCCCATTTTCAGCTCACACTCTGTATCATGTCAGACACTTCTGTACAGTACAGCAGTGATGTTATTCAAATGACTTGGGCTAAAGAAATCTTCATATGATGCACACGCAAAGATGCAGCAAACCAGACCCCTGCATGAGACTAGTTTTCTGTAAGTCTTGCAGGAGTCAGGTGTGAAGCAGGCAGGCTAGTGAAATAAGCTGGTCCAGTCCTTTCTGCCTGTGTTGTTCACTCGGGCCATGTGCTACTGCTTTTGTGGTCACCTTGGGCAGGCACAAGAGAGCTACAGCTAAAGCAAGTTCTGTTGCAGCAAGGTAACGGATATTGATGATTTCCAACTTTAAAATTATACATTTACACAAAGCTAAAATCCCATTGTCATAAAGTACTTGTTACTTTAGCAACTTACTCCTGCATGCTTAAATAGACCTCTGCATATTCCTCAGGCCAAAATCCCATTTTAATCTCATTTACACAGGGTTCTGGCACTCAACCCCGTGACAAAAATATTTTTGATGCCTATCTAACAGTATCTGCTTCCCAGCCTCTTCTACAAACCCCGTAACACACTTTCTTCTGGTTTAGGCATCCTTCACAACTCTGCCAACCTGTACTCAGCAAGTGTAGGAGCTGATGCAGTGTCTTCAGTGCAGAACTTGAACCCATTAACTGATCCTCAACAAATTAGTTACAAATGAAAGACCTACAGACATGCTCACTTTCTGAACATAGTTCATTATATTATCAGTTATTCTCCTGACCAAATATGCTTTTTCTTTCCAGTGTAAGAAACCAGTATTACCTCAGTCCAGGAACTAAGTTGAAGTTTTGATGCCTTCTGAAATGGCAAGTAGGAAACAAGCAATGTAAATTTGCCAGCAGCCAGGGAATTGTCTTTTCATATAAAGTTACCCCATTTAGAGAAGCCTGAGGTCTCAATTCAGTAACTGAGGATGTTGGTTTAAACACATTAACTACCAGGACTAGTTACCCTACATAACTTATAACTATATAATAGATTTCAGCATACAGATGACCTTCAAATACTCAAGCATGCCACTCTGTCTTATGTGCAGACCCCATGTTGTAGCAGCAGTTCCACTATCACTGAAAGGTAAGAACCCAGCAGCCCATTATCCAGTGTTTGTATAGATGTTGGCAAGTATTGACACAAGCACATGACACGGGTCTTATGACTGTACCCCAGCCACAAGTGCAAAGTTTAATGGTGCCAGATTATCTCCAGCCATCACCTTCCATGACTAACAAACAAAACCAAAACAAACATCAGAGAAGATTTAGAAGTTTCACAGTGAGGACAGCAGACTCCTCCCTGCCCCAACAGCCACCCCCTATTAAAGACTCCAGATCAAGAAACAAGGAAAACTAGGCAGACAAGACATTCCTGCCCTCTGCCCTGCAAGGAAGGGAGGATCACACGCTGCTCCCCTGCTTGTCAGGATACAGGATTGCACTGTGCTTTCAGGCACTTCTCAGAGAAAAGCATCATCCCTTGAAGTACTTACCTAGCTTAGCCTGCTAGTGCTGCTCAGGGCATTTGGAAACTGAGACAAATCCAGTTCAGATTAGCACACATTTAAGAGGGTTTGTTTTTTTACATAATACCAGAAGTTTGAAGGAGTTCAGTGTTTCCAAAAGACAGTTGGAAGTTGGATGTCAGTCAGTAGCTGCAAGGAGCAATGCACTTCTCTCCTCACTTCCACCTACAAATTCCACCTACTCCCTTGCAGTATCATCAGTTGTGTTGCAGTGTCATGACCTGGCTTACAGAGCCAAAATAAAACACTTTTGGAGCTTCTCACAGCACAGCAGGATTTAGCAACATCTGCTTCAAGTCAACAAGCTGTTATGCAGCCAGAATCTAAGGAATAACAATGTGGATTCCCAGAAAGTACAGTCTGTGTAGCCACACTGCTCATCTGCCTCTATGGCCATAGGAGAGTTCCTTCCAAATTACCCAAAGTTGCTTCACCACCCCCTCCCCCACAAGTCATTACTTTATCCTTACAGATCAAGAGAAACTCTAGAGCATGATTATTTATTGTCCTTTCAGGGAGTACAAAGGCAGCTTTACAAAAGAATGGCCAGTAGTCATTACCACAGTGAATTTTGTTATAACCTAATTCACTGTAAATTGAAACCTGCAGGCAGGTATAAACTGTGAGAGACAAACTGCTCCTCCAAATCGCTCGGTTAGCAGGACAAATGCCTCACTACAGCTCAGACACATTCCAGTACAGCCCCATAATCTGTCACTGTGACTACTTCCAGGAGACATCCAGGAGTAAGAACCTTAAGCCTCGCTGGCAGTTCTGCAACTGATGTGGCTGCTTAAGCAGCTGATAGCAAACTGCTCCTCCTGCTTTACAGGAAAAGTAGACAAATAGAGCAAACCACAGCTTTGAAGTGATACAGAGGGGACAAAGATGCAGTTCAGGACTGCTGGCCAGATAAAGTATAGTCTGTATCACTTGAAGTAAACATCTAGAGAATTTTTTTATATAGTATCCTTTGTCAAGTGGAACCATATGGTTCCCTCTTCCCCAAAGCAGCCATGGAGTGCTGGTGGAAAAAGGGAGCCATGTAAGACTTGGAAATTGATGACATTTTAAGAAAATTCAGTCCTCTGAGCCTAGAGCAGAAGATTAAGGTGTCTAACTTAGTCCTTCAACTGGGAGACTTCATAGAGGTATGCACCAAGCAACTTCACCCCCTGGATGTAATTGTACCTGGAAAGAAAATAGCTTCCATTAGCATTGTCTTAGTTTGAGCTGTATTTCTAGTTAAGCATTTTGCAATATCAGTCCTATGCAGGTAAGAGATGCTACAGGCACTACTGCTGCAGGCAACAGGTTCTATTTCCTACTTCCCTGGAATCTCCTCTGGCAAGACGAATGGCACCTTTGGGGTAGGGGAGAGTAGCCAAGCTTGGAGACTAAAGTATGAAAACTGCTTCTGGCTTCAAGTGCATAAAATTCATTCTTAATCTCCTATATAAGTCTCCTCTGGAGACTTGCAAAACTCGCCTGGACATGTTTCTGTGCAACCCGATTTAGGTGACCCTGCTTTAGGAGGCAGGTTGGACTATATCTCCAGAGGTCCCTTCCAACCCCCACCATTCTGTGAAAACCAGAAGCAGTAATGAGATCAGGATCCAGCTACAGACTTGTTATTCACCCAGGCATCTTCTGCTAGGGAGAAATGGCACTTCATCTTAGAGACTTCAACAAGAGCAAAAGCCCAGTTCTCCTTGGTCCTCTTCATAACACATTCCAAGACCCACAGTACAACTCAGCCTGGCACAGGGATAAGTATTCTCTTACCTATTTAGCTTCTCATTTTGAGAGTGGGCACCATCATCTGCAGCTCCAACAGGAAGCAGCATGACATTCTTGCCTGTTGCTTCTTGAAAAGTGAGGGTAACAGGAATGCTTCCTCCCTCCCTCGTCAGGTCTGGTTCAACTCCAAAAACTAGAACAAAGTGATACTCTAGTAAGTTTGGAATTGTATTTGTTTCTCCAGCACAGATCCTTACTGCTGCTTAAACAAGCACTTGTGTACCATGTGCTGACCAAATCTTGCTCTATTTTAACCAGCCAGACTGCAGAGGTTGCAGAATTGTGGGATTTGCCCCAAGATGTAGTGCTGGAGCACACCCCCTTTCAGAGCTCAGTTACTTCATCTGGAAGTCTGCTTGTACTCCAACACAAGTTAGATTTGCTCTAGTTGCCCTCACAGACTAAGAAGGGTGCCAGGGTGACTAAATTGAGGGCTTTGGGTAAACAAGCAACCAGAACTACTGACAGTCTCATCCTTATGCAAAAGCAACACCAAACCAATGGACTTGTTCCAGTATAGCAGGAATGAGCTTGGTATAAAGTTTCTTCCTTGCTGTACCTCAGACTTCAGTGTAAGAATTGCACATGACACACTTCCTTAGTGAGACAAACTTACTACATAAATGCAGAATTCAAACATGACCTCTTGATTATTTCTTGAGGTGCTGGAACAAGAATTTAGTCCTCCCAGTGCCAACTGGAAACCCCACTGACCTGTCTTCATGGCCCTCCTACCAGCCATGTAGTGAGGATGATTGAAGTCTGACACCCACGGTTTTCCACCATGACCCAAGTATACTTTGAATTTGTTGGGACTCTGCAACTCTGCAAATTTTTTGCTCACATAGTCTTCAACCTATAAAGAAAGATCAAACAGTTAACTACTGTTAGCATTTGCATGAACACTGGTAAAGACTACACTAAAAGCATCTTAGTGCCTTGCGAGTCACTACTACTGTGCAGCAAGACTCTTCCTATTACCATTATTTCACATTGTTCCTATGTATCTCTGCTCTGAAGTCAGTATCTCCTTTAGGCAAGTTAACAGTGTTCTGTAAAACAGTTAAGCAATACATCAAGCTCTCATGCTTTTGAATATGCACTTCTGGCAATCCAAGTGCCCTACAATTAAATTCTCATTTACTCCCGAGCCCTTTGAGTTAGTTGAGAGAAATTGAATCACCAGGCCACAACAGTCCATGTGGGACCACACAGCAATTCCCTCAGTTGTCTGAGATGAGGTGCAGAACACAGATGATGGCAGAAAAGCAAACATAACTGCTTTAGAAATCAGAAACACTCTTCCCCACAGGCCTGAAGAACAAAAGTTGAGTGACTAATTGTTTTGATACCATAAATCCATCTCAACATACATGCTTTGTGACTTCTTCAGGAGTCATGTTTGGCACAAGCCGGATTGAGAACTTGCCAATCACTTTCCTTGGAATCACAGTCTTGGCTCCAGAGCCTGAGAAAGCTCCTTCAATTCCATGGAGAGACAAGGAAGGGTATCTCCACCTATGCATAAGGATCTCTCTCTGCAGAAGCAAAGGAAAAGACACAAGGTTGCATGAAGCTGGACAGAGTTCCCCAAAACAAGAATTTCTTCCATCTAATAGACTTTGCAAGAAACCATGATTTCTTCCATGGAGAAATGTAGCTCCTTCATGACCACTCAGTTCTACATAGCAGCTGTTACTCCCATTAAGCACACATTTTGTTAGAACAGCTGGGTTTTCCACACCTTAAGAGACTTAGTAGCTCTAGCTTGTTCTATGAAACTTACAGGACACAACCACTCTGCTTCTGACAAAGACTTAATAATGTGTTCAAGCACAGTGTATAGGGAGTGCATTGGAAGCTCTGGTCACCCCTGCCACAGGCCAGACAGGTACCTTCATCACCATGTCACCAGCTTATGAAGATCACAGGTTTTCTAAAAGCCTCACCACCATGCATGCTGAGGAATACAGTGTGATCCAATAAACTGCCTGAGCTCTGGGTTGATTAAAGTGAACACACACCACTGCCTTTTTCAGCTGCAGCTCTGCATTTCCTCCTCAGTGCCTGAGACAACAGCTGTTCAGCACAGTGCATACTGAACTCAACACATCTGTGTCCTGTACAGACAGCTACAGTGTCTCAAACCTGAACCACACTGCAGAAATTCAGGAGACTTAATTGTGGTCTCTATGATAACAGCTTGTTTTGTTCCAGGTACAACTTCCCTCTGATCTTCTCTCAAAGCAAATTCAACTGTCACAGTTCAAACCTCCCAAGCACATGGTTTCTCACCTGCAGATGACAGCCTTCTCTCCCATCTCTCCTCAGCCCTACAACCCTGCTTGCACACAGTTTAGTTACAACTCCCTTGGTAGGTTAAGCTAGAATGTCAGTCTAGCTAAGACTGAACGGCTTTCGTTCAGTATCACACAGAGCATTTTGTCAGCTCCTCTTTATATACAAGCTGTATTTCATCCATTGCTTTACAGGACATGGCTAAATAAGGAGGTGTGTGTGCTCCCAGTTGATGTAAACATGAGCATGTAAAGACAAGGTTGAAGATATAAAATTGTTACTTATGCCTATTTGAGTCTGAAGTCTCTTCCTGCCAGTACAAGGACAGAAGACAGACCTGAACAAGTTGTAAAGTTGTCTTTCACAACACTTGTTTCTGCTTTTTATGAGGAGATGTGTTTATACTTAGGGTTTAATGCTTTAAAATTAGTATGTAATACCTATACCTTGCAAGATTCAATGCTGTTTAATGCATTCATTTGGAGAGAGCCCAGGATTGAGGTTTGAGAATTTCTGACATGACTTTATTGAACTTGAGCCTGTTGAAAGATTTGGGCAGCTGCCTACTTCATGGCTACAAAACATTCCTTGCTTGCCAGGTTTAGGAAGGTGTTCAGTATGTCAACCTTAAGTTCACAGCTAGATGTCAAGCTGTTTTCTCACCTAACGAGAAGTGAACTCTGAACAATTTAATTTCTGATAACCCACTGAACTTCCTACAGATGCAGGAAATCAGATGCTTTGTGTAGATGAGGTATCTGACCTCTGGAAAAGTGCTGGCAGTTCTGATCTAACATTAAAAGAACAGCCCTCGAGAAGGAAAGTTCTGCACAAGTTTGAAAAGCTACTTCTATGCAGACCAAGGAACAAATTTAAAGTTCTCTAGACTGCTTGCCCTGAACATGGAATAACCCAGACTAAGTTTCCAAGCACTCACTCTACAGAGGAAGTGCTAGCTGTGAAGTATGCAGTCAGCTGTACAGTAGGTGAAGTTATCTTCAAGGCACTCTCTGCCTACTCTATTACTTGGTAACTACACAAATATCCACAGAAGCTTGTTTCTATCTTCTACTAGTATAGATAGCTCAAGCTAACACAGCTGACCAGAGAAGAGGGAGGAGTACAGTGTACCTTGGCATCATGCAATAGTTTTGTTGCTCCTACATCTTTTGCATATTCTCCCAGGTCAAAATCAATCTTCTCATACAGTGCCAGTTCCTCATCAGTAACAGGTGCCACAGCTTCATTAATGCCTGGGATGAGGATTTTCCCTTTCTTGTCTATAAGAGAACCTGTAAACAACAAGCACCCAATATCAGGATTCAACCAGAACAAACAAGATGTCACTGCTGGGAACACCTTCCATGGGAAACAGAAGTCTTTGCCTTCTGAAAATTCTGGAAATAATGAAATTCTGACCTCTACCTCCCAGAGCATGTACCACTAAGCATGGAAGGCACTTAAGGAATTTGCAGCTATCCAAAATGTGCACTTCCTTGCAACTGTAATTCTACTGATACATGTTTAGCTGGCTGTTTTAAGGCAGGATTCCCAGAGTTCAATGTGGCATCCCTAGAAAAGTTTGCAGAAAGGAGCTGATTTAATTAATGTAAGACTTCAGAGCAAGATTTTAGGGGAAGCTAAAGTAGATAGACAACTTTTTGGCAAGACCTTCATCATCCTGCTGTACCTAAGATGCCAGCCTTGCATACCTGGCAAGCGCCATTTCATTGGTCTTTGCTTTGATAGCATGAACAGCCCTTAGGTTTCCCCCCCGGCCCCCGCTGCAAACTCACTCATGCTTTAACAGCTCTTACTCCCTTTTTAGATGAATTGAGCAAAAACTGCTTTCTTACCCATCAGAGTAATGAGATCTGTCATGGCCTCGTGTACTGAACCACCATAAACTCCCGAGTGAAGGTCTTTGTCACTACATTCCACCTGGTTTGAAGTGAATTAAGATTCAGGTTGACACAAAGATATTGTCAAACACACAGAACAGATTTTTACCCAAGCTTTTCCATGCATGTATTTTGAGAATGCATGTTTTTGAAACCAGACCACTCAGTTGGAGTACATTAAAGCAGATACTCTTTATTGCTCTGTGGAGTACAAGCCCTTAGCACTGACTGTCCCAACCATGAAGGACTTCAGTGGTGGCATCTCTTCCTGCACTCAAGGAAATAGCTGAAGATTTCTATGCCACGAGATAACCCTGTGGCCAAGGTGCTGGCTTATCTTGCTTCATACATCTGAAAGTTATCCCTCCCACCCAAGTACTGTATGGGATAGTAAAAGGAAGAAAGATATTTAGACAATTAGTAGAAACTGTTCTACTTAAGCAGTCAGTTCCACCTTCTCTGAAGAACAGCTCTCGGCACGAGTAAGTTACAGCTTCCACTCTTTTCCAGTAGAAAATTCAGTTTAATAGTACTGGTTTTACAGTGTATTTCAGCACTTACCTCTATGAAGTAGTAGCAAATACCCCTCAAGCCATAGGTGATGCACGGCTTCTTCTTGCCTAGCCAGTAGTTGTCAGAAATGCAAACATAATCCACATCTTTGAAGAAAGTGTCTCGCTGAGCAAAAATCAGCTCATCAAGGCCTTCGGATCCTGATTCTTCCATACCCTCTAGGCAGAACTTAACATTTACTGGAAACTCCTTTGAACATGAAAAACAAGAACATATTACATGAAAACACTGGACTCCTTCAGCAATCTGCAATTTTCATCTGTCACATACAAGGCAGAAAAGTGGACATGGGTAAATTCGTTTCCTGACATTGGAATTTGTTAATTACACAAAGTATTACAAAGTTTGGACCATGCTTATGTTAAAGGCACTTATGCTACCCTTCATTTGATGAAATTCAGACTCTTCAAGGAAGTTTTAACACAGCTCTAGAACAACTTGTTCCTCCTAACTGTGAGACACAGCAGCAATCCGTTGCCAAAGGAAAGCCACAGGGCTAGAAAAACTAATATTAACCACAAACTGCATGCCACAGAAGAGTCAGAGCTACCCTGTCTATCCAGTTTAACATTCTCTGCCTAGACAGCACCTGAGAACTGGTGATTCTTCTCAAGCAATAGCAACTTGTCTTGCAAGATAAGTTAGACACCCTGTGCTATTTCTAATAGCACTTTTTCTTGAAGAGAAACAGCAAGGCTCCTAGTTTAGTGTTACTACGTTAATCTCTTAGAGCCCTAGCAGTGAGACATGAAGCTTTCCTAAAGGCCAAGCTAATTTAACATCCTTGAAGTGATCACATTTGATTATTCCTCCTGCTCTAGTCACTTGCATAGGTATTTTCCTTCCTACACATTTCATTAAAGCAAAAACGTTTGAAGTGAAATCCAAGCATCTGCAAGACTAACCTGTCAGCAAGTCAGATCAACCCTACTGGGACATCAAGGAATTTACAGGACTATTGCATCATTCCTCCAAGCAGCTGAATAAGCAGGTTTGCCTCACAAGGGTTTGTGACTCGGATAGCATTTATTGCTAGACTCAGCTGTATGTAAAAAAGCAGGATACATTTTGGGCACATACCTGGTTAGTTTTTTGATAAGCCTCCAGAGCATTCAGCCAGGCAAGCACTGGACCTTTGTCATCTGTTGCTCCTCGCCCATACAACTTTCCTGTAGAAACCAGGTACAAATTAACCGGTGTGAAGAAAAGGTAAAGCTTCAATCATCTCTGGAGTGAAGGGGAAACCTTTTTGGATAAGCTTTTTAGCACTGCTTATATTCACTTTCATTTCTGACTCTTAAATTCTGCTTCATACACCCATGCAAGTGGGATAGGTACAGAACTGCAGTAGTTGTCCCATTTACAGAGCTACCCCCTCCTTCTCCAGCTGCTGCCTGGACAGGAGTTGAACATAAGCCTGGAAAAGATGTAATTGCCACCACATGTCAAAAAGATGCAACTGCTGTTTTCATCTTTCACGATAATATTTTCTACGAAAACAGCAGGAAGTGTATAGAAACAAGCTACCTCCTTTTAAGAGAAACCTATTCACTATTAGTTCCAATTCCAATTTGTTTAAAGAGCAATTCAATAGCTAGTGACCAATCACTTCTCTGGATTCTCCAGATAAAAGTGAAAGTGCCCAGAAAGGGCTTTAGTCAGACAAGTTTTAGACGCTAAGGGCAAGTCCCAGAAAATGTAGCTCATGGGATCACAGTAGAGGCAGATGCTGTTGCAACTCAGAGCTTCAGTGGGTTGTAACCCCTAAGTATTAGGTGTAACCCAAGACAGAACAGGCCAGGCAGCTTGCAAGGTAAGGAGCCATTGGTAAACACACCTCTTACACTGCCAGCAGCACAGAGATAAGCCATAACTTGAGGCAAGTCTAGCTCTTGCTATCAGATGAGATAAGCCAGTTTAGTAACTTGGACTCTGACGCCTATGACCAAGTCCCCAGGTAGAAAGACTAGTTATCACAGGTACTTTTCTTGGCAATGATTAATGCTTATGCAACAAGAATGGTTAATGGTCTATTGATGATCTTTGACACTGTTGGTACACCAGCTTTAAATAGAAAAGAAAGTTTTAGTCTCCTCTTGGCTAGAGGCAGTGTGTTGCTTCAACAGGAGGTACTGCACAGTTTCTTCACCCCCATTTATGGGGGACACACTTATCTGGGCACCGACTCTGTAGAACAGCTTCTGCAGTACTCTTTGTAGCACAGTATGCTAACACAGGGCAACCCAGGGAGGCTGCTACCCCAGCTCCTGTCTCCAAGCATAAAGCAGCTGTGTTGAGTATTTGTCCCCTGTAGTGGTTCAAAATCCCTGCAGTCTGACATGACCTCAGTGGCTACAGGTTGTGAACAGCACAAGAATCTAGTTCTAGATAGCTTTCTGGCAACAAACTGTTACCACGGAAGACAGCAGCTGAGACTTTGCTGCATCTACAAGGAAGATAACATGGAAATACAGCCTAGACTATCAGAAAAGGAAACAAGCCCTGAGATCAGCTGAGATTTTGTAGTTCTAGTTTACCACTTCCCCTCCTAGATATTTTATCTCAACAGTATTAAATAAACACCAATGTCTCTTCTGACTACTTTCCCTCTCAATCTAGAGTACAGCTCTAGAACAGCTGAGAAATAGCATACTTGTTAAAGAAGTGCTCATCAGTTTGTAAAGCCCACCCCCCCTTACCTTCTCTTTCTACCAGTGTGAAGGGTTCACTATCCCAGCCATCCTCTAGTGCTGCTGGCTGAACATCCAGGTGACCATACACACACACAGTCTTCTTGCGTGGATCTGAGCCAAGTGTTCCCAGGATGATTGGCGGTAGAGGGATCTCTGATCCATCAGGCAGCTGGAACGAGAAGGGAAGAAGTTTAATTCACGTGTGGAACATCAGAGGAATTAATTCCTTTAGCATTACAAAGGTTATCAGATTAGAGGTATAGACAGATAAAATTAAACTACTTAAACTGACTGCCAAAAGCAGTGTGCCAGTGGGAGTGTGCCAGCACCATGCCAGTAAGTTTCCTGAGATGTCCCAGTAATAGCCAAAATGTTCAAAGCCACTCAGAACTGTTAGCTTTAAAGTAACAATCCTACACCAGATTTTAGCAGAGCAAGCTGTCTGCATGCCAAAGGGTCACATCTAAGGCTGACCTAAGCAGAAGTGATCAACTCCATTCAATATAGCATTCTGCACTGCTTGCCACTGCACTTTCATCCTGTCCCCAGTGTAGCTCTCTAGACAAGCAATTTCTGATAGTGGTATCACCAAGTATAACATGTGCCTACACGCAGATAAAGTGTCAGTGTAACAGCTGGATTTCTCTACACCAGCCTACGCTGTTACGCATAGGGCAGGGGAGCACTGATGAACTAAGTTCAAGAGTTCAACAGCTTAGTCCTCTGGAATACCCTGTAAGCAATTACCACATGCTGTTCCCAGTCAGCATGTATTTCTCTTTCGGTGAACACACACCCCTGGACACTGCTCAGCAGATCAAGATCAGCTCTGACTTGTTGCTCATGTGGGCTCCAAGCTCCCATTTTTTCATCACCAGGTTACATGGTCCTTGGCCAACCGCAGCTCGAAGCAATCAAAGCATTACTGCAGGAATTCATGTTTACAGTAATCACTACACAGTACAGACTGCTGTGCTGCAGTCAACTAAACCAAGATAGATCAGACAAGTTTGCCAGTTGCTTTACATTTTCCTTCATTGAAAGAGCAGCAATGCACATAATACACTGACTCGTTTTGCCTATACTTAACATAAAACTAAATACTGAAGTTCACTAGAAAAGTTTTCTTTTTTAGATACATTACTTGTAATAAGCTCTGTAAAACAGTTCTTGCCCCAAAAAAAGTTACACTGGTGAAAGGAACAAGTCTGTCTTCGAATTAATTCACTTTTGATGGGATTCCAGGCTGTAAGCAGCAGCAGAGCTAGAACTGTCCCACAGATCCTCTTTCAAAATGGCACGTGAAATCAGCTGCTTCCCTGCCAGGACCTGTAGTGCTACTACCAAGTGCATTCCAGTTGCCAAAAGCAAGAGCTGCTCAGAGGATCCCGATACACAGATCTCACCCAGCAGGTCATTAGCACCAATTAGAGTGATAATCTCCTATAACCAGCAAACACTCCACTACAACAGGATTTTGAATGCCACTATCCAAATGCTAGTCTAACAGTTTTGGTACAGGCCCTGTTCCATGTCATCTAGTGACCAGGTGTTCCAAAGGAGAAGCATTCCAAATGCATGGTTCCCTAGGATGAGATATCATCCTCATAAGCATACGGAATCACAATTGTTTAGGTTGGAAAAGACCTTTAAGATTATCAAATACAACCATTAAATACATTTCTCAGGTGAAGAAAAACAGTCCAGACAACTAAAAACATGGCAGACACCCATCCTATTAAGGACCCTTCCGTATCTGATAAGGGAGCAGTGCAATCCTGTGACAAATTAACAGTTTTGAAAAAGCCTGAAAGTCTTTTGGAAAACTTACTGAAACTTCAGTTAATATCTTTACAGTCTGTGGGGTCTAAGGTCCAACACCAGCCTGCTGTTAACATCTAACACCTTCATTTGGAGGTACGCTGTTCATGTTCAGTTAGAAAAGTATTTAAAATACATTTGACAAACAGTCCATGAGATAATGCAGTGTGCTTAACTGATCTGGATCCCAAGGTTCACTGTAAACAAAGGTTTTAACAGGAAGCTCAGACTGCAGCAAGAAAAGACATTACCCTACACCCCAACAGGCTACTGCCTTTCTAGGCCACTAGCCACAAAACCCTTGTACGGCAATCCTGATCAGAAGATGCTCAGACATCAAGGAATTAGTGCTCCACACAGCTAGCCTGGGTACACCCAAGCCTGTGCTGTGGTCTGCTGCAGACACAGCTTTGCTTTCCTGCCTCTATTGCACTCTGCACATTCATGGGCTGCAGGACACTTTGCCAGCTGATTGCAGCTTGCAGGCAGTTCCCACTTGGTACTGAAGATCACACCACCTGCATGTCCTTGTCTTCATCTACAAGTGCAGCAAAGGATTCTCATGTGAATACCACTTTTGTTTGGCAGTGGAATTGAACAGCTTGAGTAAATAAAACATGGTAACATTTCCTTGAATGGGTTCTGCACAGCATGCCACAGGCTGATTAGATGCCTGCTAGATGCTGCACAGCTTGGGGCTCCCAATATCTGAAGGGACATAAGATTATCTATACCATCCTCTTTCTTTATAGTGGTAGCTCTAGTAAACAACATTTTAATTGATATTTTACAGCATCTAAGTGCCTTTCTTGCTGGGATCATAAGAAGCCAGCACCTCCTAATGCAAAACACTGTCTTCCAAAGAGACTTTTTCTACCAAGCTGACATGGAGATGCTCACATACCTTTTGTTTCCCAATATCCATAAGCTGGGTTGTGCCTCCCAGTCGCTCAATATCCTTTGCAGCAACCTCCATCATGCGTCTGATTTCAGCCCTCTTCTCGGGCCATGCTGACACACTCTGGATGGCCACCCACTGAGCCAGCCGCTGCAGAAAGACAGAAGAGCTAAAGGGTTTACTAAACATAAGTTACAGCATGGGAGGCTCTACACAAATACAACACCTTGTAATTCAACTAATACTGTTTCAATCGAGCTTAAACTTGAGGCAAATCAGCTTTATCCTCTGCTCAAACGAACACTCTAACCATTAATAATGCAGTCAAAAGCTCCCTAAAAAGTTTCACTTCCCTACAGTTGCCCCTGCAGTGTAGCACAAAGTCTGCAGAGATAAGGTAAGCCAAAGAGTATGACAGCTTGTGCATATTGTGCCTGTCTGGTTGCCATCCTGTAAGTATTCAGAACCAGCTGATGTCTTTCAGGCCTCTCAGGAAGGCCACTGTAGCTTTTTCCCCTCCATGTGAGATCAGTGAGAGCAACTGGCAGAAGCCAAAATGAACGCTTGGCATAGTTCTTGCCTGAGAGTTGGCAGTGCTATACCACTGAGTCCTTCGTAGGTGAGAGGGACTGCAATGCAAGGTGGAATTCAATAGCACATTGAACAGCAAAGTACAGAAGGTAGCCTCTGCCTCTGTACCCCAACATGAAGTTTCACACGAGAAAGCTTTATTCCAGCCTTGTTTATATCTTTCCCATCTCAAAAGGGGAGAGACAGTATAAACCTAGTTTGGTATTCAGGAAGAAGTGTAAAACTTTTTGTACCTCTGACAAGTCACTGCTTGCCCTATACAGTAATAGAGCATTTCCTAGTAAATCTACTATGGAGATTTAGGTCTTTGAACACAACTATGCCTAACTTAAGAATCATAGAATGGCTCAGGCTGGAAGGGACCTCCAAAGGCCATCTAGTCCAGCCCCCCTGCAGTGAGCAGGGATACCCTCAACTAGATCAGGCTGCTCAGAGCCTTGTCCAACCTCACCTTGAATATCTCCAGGGATGGGGCCTCCACAACCTCCCTGGGTAGCCTATTCCACTGTTCTACCACGCTCAAGGTAAAGAACTTCTTCCTGATATCCAATCTAAATCTACTCTTCTCTAACTTAAACCCATTACCCCTCGCCCTTTCACTACAGGCCCTCGTAAACAGCCCCTCTCCAGCCTTCCTGTAGGCCCCCTTCAGGGGGGGAAGGTTGCTACTTGGTCTCCCCAGAGCCTTCTCTTCTCCGGGCTGAAGAACCCTAGCTTCCTCAGCCTGTCCTTGTAGGAAAGGTGTTCCAGCCTTCTGATCATCTTTGTGGCCTCCTCTGGACCCGCTCCATCAGGTCCATGTCTTTCCTGTATTGAGGGCTCCAGAGCTGGACACAGTACTCCAGGTGAGGTCTCACCAGAGCAGAGTAGAGGGGCAGAATCACCTCCCTCTATCTGCTGGCCACACTTCTTAAAGAGTTCTTTAGGTTGACTCAAATCACATCTGCTGCCTGCTCCCCCCTCCCCAGCTGTTTGGCCTTACTGTAACCCTGGACATATTATACAGGTGGAACAATAAGCTTGAAGCCAACCACCTAGCTTTTAATAGCCCATAGCTGTCTGTGCTGCAGGACCACACTCAAAGAAAACTTACCTCAATATAGAGGTCCTGGTGTTCATCAATGTATTGAAAGAGGGTTTGAAGAGCAGACATGTTCCCACCAGTACAGTGTTGCTGGAGATTCTGCAGCAGAAAAATAATTCAGCCTTCACAGATTTAAGCAGCAACAGCCACTAACCAAGCAGCCACAGAAGACTTTCACCTTTCAACTGCTCATGTCACACACCAAGCTGTGCTAATATAAAACTCAGAGGCCACTCCCTCTCACAAAACCAGTTTAGTGGCTAAAGAAAAGCACATTTAATCTCAACACCACTGTTTCTGCCTCCCCCCCCATAACTTTGGAAGTGAAATTGAGCAAGCTTGTCTGTAGAGATACTTCAACCAAGTTATGTACTACACTTTTACTGCAGAGTTACAGGCAACATGTTACTCAAGTAAAGTGCAACTTCAAAAAGTAGATTTCATTATAAGAGTTCAACCAATAGTGTGCCATAGGTTTGAATGCTAGTAGCTAGGCCCAAAAAAGCACCACACTGTGCTCTACAAAAGTTTAAAGTGGGCTTCAGAACTGTGAACTTTTTCCCAAAAAGACCCAAGACCCAACCTGACACTCAGCCTTCCCGCAGGGTCACAGTGAAGCCATGGGAACAGAAACCAGCCCCAGCACACCAGGAGCAAGTGGTCAGTGACTAGTTCAGTGCTACCACTTCCTTGTTTTGTTTTAGCTTCAACTGAAGTTGATGTGAGAAAATTCAAGACCTCTCTCCTCCTCAGTTTTCTGTCTTCTTCACCAGTGCAAAGTCCGTATTAAAAACACGTAACTGTCCACTCAACCAACAAACCCAGCAAGTTTAAATTTAGTTCTCAAGTTAGACCTAAAGATACAGCACCTTCTCCAAGCCAAGAAAACAGTGAGTTTTACAAATATACCTCTGAAATCAAGTGCCTGGACCACCAGAAAAACTCCAGTGTCCCTGCAATACACTGAACAAGCACATTCAGCAGCACTAGTTGCTGTGATTCAGTGTTTTGCTGAGTCAGCTTTATGCCAGATTCTTTAAGCCTTTCTTCCACTACATGGAAGTCACAAGACAAGGATGACAGTCCCTAAAACATTTGACTGTCTCAGGATTTCCTGAACAGCTGACTACTCTACACAGATGAAATGAATACTTTCAGGCTGCAATACTTTCCACACAACACACTGCCATATAAGCACATCCTACCACCCCAAACCCACAAGAGACTCACAGAAGGCATTTTATTTCAGGCCGGGTTGTACTTGCACAGACCACTGATGTTTGACATACAAAAATCCTTTCCCTCACTAGAGATGGCTTCTATTTAACTTACAGCATCCATCAAGTTTCAATTTGGATAATGAGTTTTAAACACAAATTAGAAACACCCCAACCAACCAGACAGCTCAAGCATTCTCTTCAATAGTCATGAATGCTAAAACTAAACGCCTTCTAGAAGACTATACAGACATAACCAACTTCAAAACATGCTTTAACTGAAGTTTGGTTTCCCTGCAACCTCCCATGCAGTTAGAGCTCAGGCATGATTCATCGGGAGCTCTTCAGAGAAACCAGCACGCAGGCATCAGCGCTGTGCACCTGACCCTTCCTTTCACTCAACCAGTTCCTATAGCAACATCAGAGCTTTAGCTTCACAGCACACACAAAATACATCATCCTACAGGAAGGCTGATATTCTGGACCACACAAACAAGACTTGAACTACTTGCTAAGTCAGGGACAAGTATCATCTTAAACGTAAATATCCGTAAAAATTAGAAGGGTATTGAATCATTCAAGTCTCACTGTAGAGTAGCAAGAAAAAAAGTCTGCCCTAGAAAGCTTCAAACTTGGAAAAGCAAATGTTGCTCACTGCACAAGGCTTAAAAACCAGGGCCAGAATTTCCTACGGGTCCCTCAGGCTGGAAAGCTGAATCCTTCCTACCCACGTGGAAGAGGCTCTGCAGTTCTACCTTTTCCCAGCACTACAAGTTGCATCATGAAATAAGATAAAGCGAGGGGCTACCGGTGCCCTGTGACAGCTCTGCCCGCCTCAGCCCCAGGCAGGACTCGCGGCGCAGATGAAGGCACTGAGTCAGTCAGGAGGTCCGCAGCCACCCCAGAGCACTCACCGCTCCCCATGCCGCTGCAAGTACCAGCATACGACCCCTTGCCCACGCTACAGGCCCTGCTCTCTGGGCTGAGGTTGAGTGACAGGCCGAATGCGGGACTTTACAGGGGTCGGCAGCAAAAGGCGGAGCTGCCGCGGCCGCCAGCACCGAGGGGTAAGCCCCGGGGCGGGAGGAAAGCGCACCGACGGTTTCCTAAGGACGAGGGGAGGCTCACGGGGAGAGAAAAACAGGCGTGAGGAGCGGGACAGCGGGGCAGCGGCTGCTTCCCTCGCAGGAGCAGCCACAGCGCTTCCGCGGCCCGGCCGAGACCTGAGGCCGGCCAGGCGCTTCCTACGGGGCAAGGCTCGGCCCGGCGGGGACGCCACGCACCCGGCACCGGCCGGGCCATTCTCGCAAGGCCGCGGCGCGGAGGCGGACCCCGCGGCAAGGCCCCTGCGCGCCGGGCCAGCGCGTCACTAGGAGAGGAGAAGGGGACGGGACGGGACGGGACGCGACAGCCCACCCCACCCCACCCCCTCCCCCGCCACTCCACTCACTCGCACAGCGCCGAGCCCCTCCGGATGGCAAACAGCGGCCGCTGCCGCGGCACTTTAAATAGCCCCGGGCCGGCCCCGCCCAGCGCCGCGCGCCCCGGCAGCCAATCAGCGGGTAAGGAGAGGCCTCTCGCGGCCCCGGGGCGGGGCGTGCGGCCGGGGGGCGGGAGATGAGCGGGGGGCGGGAGATGAGCGGGGGCCGGGCCGCGGGCGGGGGCCGTGGCGCAGCCGGGGGCCGCTGCCCGCCGCTGGGGACGGCGTGAGCAGGGGCGCGACCGACACGGGAGCGTGGGGGAAATCGTGGGGGAGGGGGAAACAGGACGTGGGAGACATTTGGGAGACCTTGGCCGGAGCCTGTCTGGACAGCGCAGCTATTCCAGGCAGAGGGGGGAGGGTCCTTCTGGCCTCCTCAGGGCTGTGGTGTGGGTGGATTAGGTGGATTAGATGGATTAGAAGGGTTCAGATGGGTAGGTCCCGCAGGTGGGATGGGGCGGTCCCAAGCACAACCGCAGGCTGGGCAATGAGTGGATTGAGAGCAGCCCTGCGGAGAAGGACCTGGGGGAGTTGGTGCGTGAAAAGCTGAGTATGAGCCAGAAAGTGTGCCCAGAGCCCAGAAAGACAACCGCCTCCTGGGCTGCATCACGAGAAGCGTGGCCCGCAGGTCAAGGCACGTGACTGTGCCCCTCTACTCCACTCTGCTGAGACCCTGGGCACTGTGTCCAGCTCGGAGTCCACCAGCGTATGAAAAAAATGAACCTGCTTGAGTCCAGAGCAGGTCTGCACAGATGATCAGGGGGCTGGAGCACGTCTTCTGTGAGGACAGACTAATAGAGTTGGGGTTGTTCAGCCTGGAGAAGTCTCTGGGGAGATTTTATAGTGGCCTTCCAGTACCCAAAGGTGGCCTCCAGGAAAGATGGGCAGGGACTTTTTAGCAGGGCATAACCTAACAAGAGGTAACAGTTTAAAACCAAAAGGGAGTAGATTTAGATTAGGTATTAGGAAGAAGTTCTCCACTGTGAGGATGGTGAGACACTGGCACAGGTTGCCCAGAGAAGCTGTAGATGCCCCATCCCTGGAACTGTTCAAGGTCAGGTTGGATGGGGCTATGAGCAGCCTGGTCTAGTAGAAGGTGTCACTGCTCATGGTGTAGGGCTGGGGGCAGGGGTGTGTGGAACTAGATGATCTTTAAGGTCCCTTCCAGCCCAAACCATTGTAAGATTCTATGGTTTGTATGTGGTTTAGTTGGATACAGAAAGTGTAATATGAAGAGTAAGATGCAAAAGTGAAGATCACCTAGTGAAGAGTTTCCTTATCTCCTAATGGTGTTGGAAAAGCATAAATTCCTTCCAAGTGCAGCAAAACAAAAGTTTAGGTAAGGCTTTCATTACCCTGCGTCTGACCTAAATTTAGCAAGTCCTTGTAAGATGGGAACTGCTGAAGCTGCTTCTGTTTGTGAGCAATTGAATAGCTCTGACACGTACGTTGAGCGTGTCTGGATGTAATGATTTGGTAACCCATTTTGCTTATTAGACATTCTTAAAAGAACTGGAGCAATAGTGGTTGGCCACAGGCTGTAGGAAAAGTATTTCTTACCTGAATTACTGAGGGAGGTTCATCACTCAGTCAAACCCGTCGGGCAATGTGGTCCTCAGTGCTGCAAACATTAGGAAATGTGCTGATAAAATTTGCCAGGAGCACGATGCCAGGGTCAGGACAGAGAAGGAAAATGGAACAATGTGATGACCCTAAGGATCACAGAAATAAAACCAGGGTGAAATTCAGTAAATGGGATCTCATGAGCTGGAAATGCGTGGGGAAGGAGCAGGGGTGTACTAGCTGGTCACAGAAGGTCTGTGAGCTACTGGGAGATGCCATGGGAGAGAGGAAAAGGCATAAAGCATGCTTTATGCTGCAGTTACCGCAGAGGGGGCGGAAAATGGTTATTGGTGGTGGCTGTGAGGGCCTGAGGGCATCTTCCCCTCTGCAGGCTTGGCTGCTTGTGTTAGGGGCCAGCTGGGGATGGAGCAGCAAAGGCTCCCCTGTCCCGCTGGCAATGGCTCCCTGGCATCCCTGGGGAGGCTGCATGCAGGAGCGTCCCCATCCCACGGGAGCTGCTTTTGCTGGGCTGCCAGCACTTGGCCCCAGCTGCACTACAGAACGTTAGGGTTTGGAAGGGACCTCGAAAGATCATCTAGTCCACAGCTCCCACCCTGTCACAGCCCTGCCTGGCCTGGCTGTGGGCCCCAGCATCAGCCTTCCCCAGGGAGGTGGCCAGTGCCTGGTGCTGCCCCAGTGCGCCCCAGCTGTCTGGCTCCTGGCTGGGGGTGGGATGGGCTCTGCCTGCCCTGACAGACCCCCACGGGGAGCCCCCACCACTCCCAGCACCCCGTGCCCTGGGGACCCCCTGGCACTGCTCTGTGTTGGTGGGAAAGCAGATCACCAAATCTACTGCCCATGGACAAACGGATCTTAGAAACTGGAAAAAAGCTTCAATCCACACTTATATTAGGAAAAACCTTGCCCATGAGCAACAGGAAAGAAAAAAGAATTCAATAAAATATAAAAGAAATTAAAATTAAAAAAAAAAAAAGGAAAGGAAAAGACAATGCTTCTAAAAAGCAGGTTTTTTCATTTTTGAAAGGTATTCTGTGATGTGACATGGGGTGATTCCTGGTAACCTCTTTCCATTCCCATGCTCCTACATGGAAGTAATTTTTCCCACATCCCAAACAAACCCCACAAACCCAAAACACAAATCAAGGACACAAGCTAAAAAAAAAAAAAACAACAAAAAAACCCCAGTTGGGAGTCATACAGTGAAAATACAGTGTGTGCTTTATTATCAGTTTTCTGTAAGCCTGTATTGATCTAAAACCCACAAAGGATTATGTGAAGAGCAAACATAGAAGCCACACAGAGTGAAAAAAAACCCCAACAATATTTTTGAAAGATAACCGGCCCAATTATCAGCTTTGAGGGCCTTGTAAATTGTCTTTAAGGAAATGCAGTTTTGTTTTACAGGGCTGGTAATCTGGAGGTGAAAAGATCACACGCAAATGTAAAAATCCCTCAGGAACAGAGGAGAAAGAAAGGGCAGAAAAAGACACATTTATCAGAAATGATTTAGGGACAGAGTGACAAAGCAAGGTATTTTATGAAGAAAATGTAAGGATGCTCAGCTTTCTCTGGTCCAGGCGAAGCTATCTAATCATCAACACTGCTGTGGTTTCTTTTTAGTGTGTTCTCTTTGAAATATTTTTATTCTAAAGAAGTATTTCGTAGATACTTGTGCCATTGCTTTTGAATTGCAGGGGTGTAGCATGTGTGAGGCAGCTGGAGCGATAGCAGCTGAGTAGGTGAGAGGCCTGGAACCCAAGCACTGGTGTGAGGAGAGGACAACTTTGTGCATCAGCTTTGGGGGATGGCTGTGAACTGAGATCCGTGGGCTGTGGGAGGCAAACAGAGATACCATTGCTTTAATAGCTGTGGCCCCTGAGAAATTCCATGTGAAACCATGAAACGGGACAGAAAGCTTCCACTGATGCTACGATAAACGTACAAAATCTCCCTCTCATTTCTTTTGAAATTAATTTCAAGGGGCGGTTGTGTCCCTGTGGGCAGGTGTACGGCATCTAAAAACCTCACGTTGCTCAATTTCTTTGTCCTTTCTCCTGAGCAAGATAAACACACAACATTTACTTTACTGCAATTCTGAAGAGAAAAAAAAGAAAAAACAATAAAATGTAAAAAGCTGTAAATTAGTTGTCTTTAACTTCTTTATTTTATCTTGCTGTTTCCTTTTCCTCTTTATTTTGCATGGTTCTGCCCAGGTGGGTCACAAGCCCAACTTTGTCAAGATCAGGTGCTCACACTACATTGGGCAGACTGCTAGACTGAAAGGAAAGATGATGTGTATGGATTTGCAGAAGAACGCAGCTTTGTTGGATGTATTTGCTTTCCCACACATGATAGCTTTTGGACCTGTGACAGTAAATTGAAAGCAGTAGCACCGGGAGGTTGCAATTGATGTTTAAGGAATTCCTCACTGATTATTTTAATTCCATCTCAACTTAGGTGTGTCCTATTTATGTCACACCCAGGTACATGCACTGTATGGTCACTCTGACTCCATTAACATTGCTCACCTTAAATATATTAGTCTGGGTAATGACTTGAAAGCTTCAAGATAACTTTTTTTTTTCCCAAGGTCTCCCTTCCTTTCATGCTTTCAAATGTACAAGAAGGGCAAAGTGTGTTAACTTCTGCAGATTGCACACATGGAGTCAAGATGGCATGTCTAAGAGATTCACTGAGGTTTGGAGTCCCTGTTTTTCCCATGTGCTTCATAAGATAAGCAAGTGTTTCATGCCACCAACCTACATCACAGACCTCATGAAATCAACTTACGGTCCCAGAGCACCTTTATGAGGTAAAAGAACTTTGAAAAGTATATGTTAACCCTCTTCTTTTACAACTGTAATCCCTGGGAATACCTCACTACCATTGTGTTAAAAAACATATTTCTTTTCCACTCTCCTGGAGCCTTAAAGCCATTCAGATGTCACCAGGTTCTGTTATTGAGTGCACATAACTAGCTTGGTGTATCTGTAAGCTTTTTGTAGGATTTATCTTAGTCGACACCTTAGACTAACCCTTGCTGGGTTTTGTATCCACTCTACAAGAGAAATACCGAGTAGATATTACGAAAGAAAATTTCAGGGTGGAAGTGTTTGAGCACTGGAACAAGTTGTCCAAGAGGCTCTGGAGTTTCCACCTGTGGAGATATTTGCCAGGAAGCAGCAGGGCTGGCCTGAGGTGTCCCAGCAAGGGTGACCCAGTACAGTAATGAAGACCTACAGTATCTGAACATGGCAGGCAGAGCTGGAGGCAGATGACAGGATCCATTGACAGCCATAGACATGGGGAGTGATTAGCCAGGTCCAGAGAACAGCCAGAGTCCTGTCAGGAGCAGATGGAGCCAAAGACCAGGCTGGAGGCAAAGGTGCAGTGTGAGTCTAAAGCCCACACAGGAGACAGGACTGGAAACAAACAAAAGTACCCTGAAGTACTGCCAGGCCTGCCCATTCCTGCTCACCTCCAGGGCTCATCCCCCCTGCTCATGTCCACAATCCCATCTCAGACCACAAGAACTGGCAGCCTCTTCCTCAGCAGGGCTGGTCTCCAGCCCCCCATAGCTCTGCCCTGCCCAGCCATGGGTCTTCCAAGACCTTCAGCCTGCCCTTGGATCCATGTCCTGGTCCAGTCTCAGCCCATCCAGAGGGCTGGTGAGACAGGGTCTGGCTGGGGAGAACATGCCCTGCCAGACCACGTGTGGAGTCCTCATTGCTCCTGTCCCCAGAGCCCACAGGAAGAACCTCACCCACCCAGTGCCCTCACCATGAGATCACCAAAAGACAACGTATCTACAAACATAGGTCTAAGGTCCATCCAGGAGGCAAGGCCAGAGTGGGCAGGTTGCTGGACTGGGTGCTCTCCAAAATCCCTTTCAACGAAAACTAATCTGTTATTCCAAAAATATACTGTCTGACCAGGCTTGAACAAAGAGTCTTAGAAGGCTTGAAGCTATACCAGTCAAAATTTATTTGTTTTTTTTTTTCAGCATGTTTGCACTAATAGTTGAAGAAAAAATGGGGTAAAGGGAGAAACCCAAATGGAAGCATGAAACTAAATTAAATGTTTTGAAATTCAAAGGTAATTCATTTGAAATGTTGAAAAAGCTGTTGCAGCAAGCTAAAGAAATCATTTCTTCAAAGTGAACAGGCTTACATCACACCAAAAAGGTTGAAACTGGGAATCCAGAAACTTTTTGTAACAGTAAGGATTGCAGAGCATTGTGCACTGGTCTGTCTGGGATGGAGTTACTGTTCTTTGCAGCAGTCTCTACGGTTCTGTGTTCTAGACTAGCACACAAAGCAGTTTTGATAAGACATCAGTGTTTTAGCTGTTGCTGACCAGTGTTTGCACAGGTCAAGGCTTTCTGTGTTTCTTATTCTGCCTTCCCCAGTAGCCAGATTCCCTTTGTCAGATTTTTCCTCTTTCAATTTTAACGATGGGTTTGTTCCAGAACATCATTCTTTGCATTAAGACTTTGCTTTTCTTCCCCATTATTTTAGACAGATGTGCCATTCATGATGCCACAGTTCTGAAATAAGACACATGGAAGCAGTTTACTTTTCCATGAAGAACCTTGTTATGGCATAGAGGTCTGTCTAACTAAGCTTGGTTCTTGCTCTACTAGCCGGTTCTCAGTGAAAAGGTGACTATGCCTTCTGGGGGACTTTATTTCTCTCTCTGCCTTCTGATCACAGCATCTGTTTTTGGCCAAGTATGAAATCTTTCCTGGGAACAGAGAAGGCTACTATTTTTGTTGGACTCAGCAAAAGGAGATAAAGATGATGGGCCAAATCCATTGGTGGAATTACACCCACTTCTGCTGGGTTTGACTGTGGATTAAAGGTGAACAGAACTGGAAATTGCCTTGTTGTTGACTTTCCAGCAACTTAATCCTCACCTATTACCTCTGTCTTTTTGAAACCAAGTGGTAAGAGGAATGTGGCCTTAGAGCCCAAACTCATTTAGAGGAATAGAACTAAACTAAACCAAATCAAAGCATCATTTACTGCCCTTTTTTTTTCTAATCAGTACTATGGCTCCAGAAGTAACCTTGCTTTGGCCTCCAAAAAAGCAGGGGTGTTTATGTGACATATGTAATAGTTGAGTGCTGAATACTTAGGTGTGTTCATGGCCTTCCTAATCTATATATGCATGTAATTAATGAGTTTGATCCTCCAGCGAAAGAAATACTTTGTTTTCTTTGTCAATAATCAAAATAATTAATCAAACTACATCAGATTACACTTAACCTATGTAGAAAATGTTGATGTTTACATGACAGCATACACTGCAGGGTGCCTGTGTGCCCAAGTCCTGGTCAGATTCCTGTTGGGGTGCACCATGTCCCTATATTGGACCCTGCACACAGCTTTTGCTGTTGTGGACAAAGATGTAGACCCAGAGGAGCACCACAACTGAGACAAGAACTGAAGCCTAGAGTCCTGGTCTCATGACCTTTCTTCCCATCCTTGCATAACGGAGAACCAGTACGAAATGGGGCCTGTGTGGCCCAGCAGCCCAAGCAATGATAAATACAAAAGGACCCTTCTCCCTCTCTCTGCTCCTTCCCTTCCTCTGCCCCACCATTTATTGTCTGCTGCTTTTATCATCTCCAGTGTCCTCTCACTATACTGAGCCTGGCAAGTAAAGGATTTATATTCCCAGGGCACATATCACCCTGTGGCTCCATCCAGTCCAATTCAGAACAGAGAGATCTGCATTGATCCCTCATGGGATCCCACAAGGTCGGGCTGCTGTGCAGCAGACAGATGAGCCTGCCGGAGCTCAGAACTACAGCAAGGTGTCTCTTTGCTGCTGTGCTAGGTTGACTGTATGGCTTGGTTGGCACAAGCTTGAGGAGCTCTGCTGTGCCCTGCAGTGGTGGGTTGAATACTTAGGATGCCCAGGATGCTCAGGGTTCTTCTCCTTCCTCACCTATTCCTACAAACATCTTCTAGTCCCCAGCCTCTTGGTGCAGTGGCTGATGCATCAAACCTTTCTCCAACTCTGGTAATCCCTATAATATTAAGGTTGTAACTTTCCTTATAAAAAAAACACTCAAAAGCTTGTTGCAACTTCAGATCCCCCAGTGTCTTCACACAGTACCAAAACTTCATTACTCTAAGTCTTCAGTAGTCACTAGTTGCTTAACTAAGCCAATTCAGAGCACCATGGATCTTGAAGTGTCTTGAAGATTTATCTGCTAACCATAAGAGCATGAAGTAGAATGCAAGGGCCTTGCAGTGCACTGTTGGATAACTCTACACTCCTTTTTTTCCTGGCTTTTTACAAGGTGTCTCTGCCCCTCCCTGTAAGTGCTATTTTGCTAAGTCTGTACACTACATTGTAATCTGTCTTTTCCATGTTGTCTTGTCAGGATGCAGCAGTGACATGTTGGAAATGCTGCTGTTAGGAACCCGAAATAAACCTGACGACTGGCTGACTTGCCTAATGGGCTGGAGAGACTGTGTCAAATTAGAGAGAGTGGCAGAGCGCCAGAGAAAAAGAAAGTCAGTGTGCAGACTGCCCAGATATCAAAGTGCTTCTGGCAGCAGGCTCCCCATAGCATTGCCCTAACATCATTCAGGAAGAGGCAGTCTTTCTATTGTGGGAATCTTAGGCTCACAGAGGGCAGGTACTGTTATCCCTTCTGGTTTTGAGGCACAGGTGAAATGTGTTGTTAGGAAATTGTTCTTCCCCAGCACCTTGGAGGACTTGCTCGCAAACTGCTGAGCCAACGTTATCTTGCAAAGTCATTGAACAGGCATGCCAAATGATTCCTTGCTTGCTGAAGTGTTAGTCCAGCTGTGCCAGTGCTCTAAAAGGACTAAAAATTGTGCCTGTGCCTCTTCACTTCATGTCTGTTCCTCTGCCTAAGAGTCACTAAAGCACTCTGGGCTTCTGCCTGCTCGCCCTGATACCCTGCATTAATATAACAAGGCAGTGGCTCAAATGGGAACGGTGGGGTGCGTGTCATGTAATAAGCAAGTGTAACAGACAGGAAAGCAAAGGGTCAACAGCCTGACTAGATGTGGTCTGACTGCAAATGAGAACCACAGCCCTGGAGACTGCTTCAGTCCAGCACTTTCCTTTGGAATGGCCACAGAGCCCCAGTGCCAAAACCATTTTGCAACTTAATCTTAACTACTTTGTATTTCATCCCAACGTTCCATCCCACCACGATGCCCGGTATATCCATGATGAAAGTGCATGGAACGTGCCGTGTGTGTGAGTAGATGTCATTCTCAATTTCTCCTTGAATATATTTCAGAGTGTTTGGAGACTTTATTTCTGTCTTTTATAAGTTGTTGATTTGCCAAATTGAAAGAGAAATATTACAAAGACTTGGCCAGCGCTGTGTGCTCTCCTCAGTGAAATGGAGCTTAAGTGCTTCCCCAGCTGGAATTTTCCTCCAGAGTTGCAGCTCTGCAGGACTGCTCTTTGTTGCCTATTGTGGTTTCACTGTGGTTCCCTTCCCCATCCTTTGGTGGATCTCTCCTCTTCCCAGACTGAGGATCACATCCAGAATAATGCAATCCCTGGTTTTCATCTTGGGAGACTTGCTGTGAGTTCTTTTGGTAAGAACATGTGTGTGTAGAACATCTGCACTGCATGAGCTGAAAGCACAACTTAGTTGTAGGCAGGAAACAGGGAGTCACAAAAACAAGGACTATCAAATATGGCCTAATCATGGAATCTCTGTGTATTCCTCCTTTTATGTAATTTAGTGTAAATCAAAAGTAATTTCTCTGATACTGGGTCAGAATTAAGGGGGTTTTTTTTGTTTCCTCCCCCCCAGTGGAAACCTCTTTGCTGAGTATTGGGAAGAGGGAATCATTATAGAACATACTCTTCTGAGGAGAGAGATGACTAGCAGATGCTGTTGGTGGTAGCTAATTACTAGCTAAGAAGGAAAGAAAGGGTAAATAACTGAAAAATAAGGAGAACTGAAAAAATGTAAGTAGGGAAGAAAATGGGATTGTACTGAAGAAAAATAATGGAAAACAGAAGACACGAAAAGGATGACAAGACATCACTTCAGAAAAAAAAATACTTAATGACAATGTAATTATAAGAAGTTCTAGAGTGTCACATTTTAGGGTCAGGAAGGCCCCTTAGACCTCTAACAGATGCTCTCTGTTAACCCCCCCTCCCCCTGCCAGAGGGGAAGAGAAAGGGAATAAGGGAGAGAGACTCAGTGATTAGAAAAGGGAACTAGAAGAGCCACATGAAATGAAAATAACAATAATAATAATAATAAAAATGGAATGTATACAAATATATACAAACCCAGTATTGAACCCAACCCCCCTGATGGCAATTCCATCACCATCACCACTGATGCTGTGGAGCAGGCACTGGGGGAGTCCCAGACTGGGCCCAGCAGCAGATGGGAACTGTGTTCAGGAACTGGATTCTGGTACCAGATTCAGGAACACACAGCTCGGGATCAAAGGCAGAATGGACAGAGTCCTCCTCAGATGCTCTGAGGAAGGAACCAAAAGGAAGGAACTCGAGCCAAGCTGAGCAAAGCTGCCAAAGCGGGACAAGAGGGCAAAGAGTGAGGGCGAGACCCTCATCATCTCTCAGCTTTATACTGAATATGCTGTATATGGGCTGGAATCCCTCGTTGGTCAGTTTGGGGTCACCTGTCCTGTCCTCTCCTACCTGCAGGTGCGGCCTTTTGCTTTCTGCACCCCGCAACATGGTGCACAAAACCCAGCAGTGGCCTTGGTCTGCACCCCAACCCTTGATAGTAACTCTACCCATGGGGTGCTGTCACTGCTGGGAGCAGACACTGCCTGTGAGAACAGGCTGCTGACTTCAGACAGTGCAGTGAGTTAGAAGAACTGAGCTGAAAAGTAAAATCACTGAACAGAATTAGTTCTGTTCTCACTCAAACCAGGACATGGAGCAAAAGTTTCATAGCACAAAGACATTTTTCAAGCTTTTATGAAGTTCTACTTTTAAGAAAAAGGACAAATGTTTTGTTATATGTTGCACAAGTGTACGTCAGGACAACTTAAATGGGTATTATTGTAACCACACATCCTTGAAGTTAAAAGATACTTACACTGCCAAAGCTAAATGAAGAACATTGGATGACTCCCACTAACTGCAGTGGCCATTGGCTCCAGACCATAACAAATTAAGTTTGTTCGAAAGATATGTTTTTGCCTTATGAAGCATGTCACAGTCAATTTAGTTTCTAAACAAAAGACAGCTCACAAAAACCAGCGTGGCTTGGTAGGAAGAGCTGCCTCAGTGCCAGAATTAAAAACAGCATAGGAAAAGATAGAGAGGAATATTACATCTCCTGAAAGCCCCACCTACTGAGTAAATCATACACACCACCTTGGTTTTGATGAGAAGCAAGTTCTTCTCTCTGTCCTTTTTGTGTGAGGAAGTACATTTCAAGTTGGATACAAAGATTGTGCCTGTGGAAGAAGCCATGGAAATCCACTTCTGAGGCCTCTAAGCCACGGGCAACTCTGCTCGCATCAGGAGGCAGTGCTGTGACACTCCTTGGTTGTCACACTGGCTATTGGTGCCTGTATAGCAATGGCCCCCTCAGGAACAGGCCAGGCCACCAGAATAACTCACGTTCCTGGAGGATGCTTCTATGTAGCTGTGAGCATCATACAGCACCAACACTGCCGCTGCTCGGGCAGCTGGACGGGATCCTACATTCAAATTTTTATGCTCAGGAGTAACACAGAGGAGTCCCTCACACTAACAGGTATTTAACCTTCCTGTAATTATGAGTGATTTGTTGTAAGTGGTGCAGCAACTGAATTGTCTACTCTTCCCTAAACTGCTGTCATACAACATTGGATGTGTGCAAACATTACCTCACGTTACCTAAAGAAAAGGTAATTACTTGCAAAGAGTGGTAGAAAATTGAATTTCACTAATGGATCTTTTTGCAGTTTTCTCCGTGCCCAGCCATTCATCATTCACAATGAAACTGCAAAGAACAGCTTCAGGGAAATAACTGAAAGTAATGAAGTTGTACAGGACCAATACTCAAAGTCTTCCATGATCCTGCTAAATTATTTTTTTTTAATTTTTTATATTTTTTTTTCCCCAGATTTGGATTTTTAGAAGAGAAATCAAGATATGGACATATCCACTTTTAAATGAGCTATGATCTATGTCATATGTGATAGCTACATTTAATTTCATTTTTAAACAGAGTACTACGGTACACAGCCCTTGAGTCAGAAAACCAAAGCAAAACAATTAGAAAAATGCTATAAATTCAGCTTTTCTTATGTGAATGGAGAAAAGCAGCACAGATTCTCTCTGGAAGGTCTATTAATAGTTTACGAAACCTTTCATGTGCAATATCGAAAGTATCCACTTGGTGGTCACTTGTGCCTACAACGGAGATGCTTTTGTTCCATCTCCAAGAATCGGTTATTTGCTTTCCATTTCTCTTCTAGTAACAAGAGAGCTTGCAGACCTTTGAGCTGTATTTTAAAATCTATGGCATAAGAAAGTGCAAGTGAGCGGGCCGTGGCTACCCCAGATCAGTCTGCCAGTGAAATAAATGTAAAATCAGCCTGGTTCAAATTCCTGAGAAACTACTTAACAGAGAGTCTGCAGGGATAGAGATAGTCCCGTTTTCATCTATATGACAATATGGTAACTTTTCTAACAGTATCCAAGCCTTAGAAACTTCTTAATACACTGCAGTGTATAATCTAGCTATTGGACTAGAAAAGATGACATTTAACTCTCTTACTCTTTTGAGCTACCGTATCTAAATGATTGCAGCCCTGTGAGTGTCATATCTACATCATGTAAATTAATCTGCCTCTTTAAGTGACTTCAGAGCACTCATGTGAAAACCAGCACAATGTAAGAGGCCACAGGGAATTAGGTTATTAAATGGCATTTCTTTTTCTTTCTACATAACTTCAGTGCAACTTCAAAATATTTCTGGAATTGCTTCAGACTCTCCTAAAGGGAGGCTACAAAGAGCCAGATGCAGAATTGGTATGATGAGATCACTTGCTTTGAACTTGGCGTGAAGAATAGAAGCTGCATCTAGAAAGAGTGGAAAAAGATTGCAGCATATTCTCTTCTTTGTGCTCCCTTTCAGACACCGTGGACAGACAGACATACGACATGTCACACAGTAGCAGATTCCATTGGAGAGCACCCTCTTAGGCTAGAAAATTTGTCACTGACTTGAGAATTTGCCCACCAAACCCAGACAAAGACAGTTCCATTTATAATTTCACTTGTAAACCGATTAAGATTCATTTTACAAATAATTAAGCTTTTTTTTTTTTTCTGTTAGTGACTGGTAGAATGAATAGGCAAAGAATGCAGAAGAGAAACGATAGGCAACGCTGTGCCAGGCATCATTTTTGATACGTGGGCAAAAATCCCAGAATATTTTTACATCTTGATTGTTCCATCTAATCTGAAGACTTAAAAGTAAACCGCAACCTGCCACACTCATTGCCAAGGTATCTCACTGGCTTCTCCAGATGATCCTGTTTCCGGATGAGAGGGAAAAGTTGGCATGAGGTTAAGAAAGAGATTATTTGGAAGGGGATGTGTGAGAAGAACAGGACAATTAAAATTTGCAGTTTGTAATCTGGAAAGTGGTAAAAGCAAGAAAATAAGTATCTTTGGCTTTGATGAGCAACTATGTTTAAGAAATATTCACTGCAAATAAAAAGCAAATGGGACAACTAAAATATATTACAAACTCTTTATTCTCTATATACATGGTAAATCATTTTCTGTCTAAACACTTTCCCTTGTTTAAACCAGTGAATTACTCTGGGTTTTTCCCTTGTCCACAAAGCTATACTCTATTTTATATTGTGTCATTTTTCTGCTGCTGGTTTGCAATGTGACCCAATAAACTCGCTGCCTGCTGATGCAATAAAACTTTTGTGAATAGTTTGCAACATATTCTTTTTGATTAATGGCATAAATGAGAAAATACATTCAGATTCCTCTGGTAGGCTCAGTACTCTGCAGGGGAATTTCACTGCCTAAAGGACATGTTCAAACCTATGTCAAACCTTGTGATGTTTTTTCAGTAGCTCAACTCTGCCACAGGAAATGAGAAAAATAATTCTATGTTAAAATATATTTTCAAGGTAGATTTGAACAGCACTTGAAAGTTTCCTGAGTTTCTAGCAGGAAAATACGAGATTCATATGTGCCCCATGAAAGATTAGCAGAAACGTACCCTATTTCCACAGACAATCTAGTGCTAATGACAGAAGATGACAAAATCAATCAAACAGAACAATAATTCCTAATGAATCAGTTTTACATTTCATTAACTTGAGTGCCAATGTAGTTCTTAATGACTGACTTTTTCTTTTCTTTTCTTTTCTTTTCTTTTCTTTTCTTTTCTTT
>JANVCC010000276.1:606091-736051 GCA_025345505.1 Todiramphus chloris collaris | reverse complement strand
GAACGACATGATGGCAACACAAGAACGACATGATGGCAACACAAGAATGACATGATGGCAACACAAGAAATTAATCTGAATGTTCAAATGTTTACTCCAGGTCTTCTGGGCATGCATTCCTGTGGATTCAAGAGGTCCATACATGAGGACTAAGATTGAACTTGATGGACCACAGTGAAAGTGTCCACAGAGGCAAATGTTCACCCATACGGACCCAATTACAGGGCTAAGTCCTATATTCTCTTACTGTAGCAGAAGAAGAGTGAGGCTGTGGTCTTCTCAATAGGAGAGCAGTGATTTCAAATGTGATTATACTTAAGCTTCGAAGAAAACCCTCAGAAATTCCTTCTGTTTGTAATCTTTCTAAAATTGCTTAGAGTTCCAGATGGTAAGAACTGCTAAACCACTTCTGTTAAGAAAATTACATTTCCTACTTAAAAGGGGAAATAAATTTATATTACATTCATAAGAGTAGATTTTCAAAATCAAGAACATTGGTCTGAAGTCTGCAGACAGCCCACTGACTCTCCTTGACCATCCTGATGATGTGGCTGTGGATGCAGATGTGTTGTCATTCCCACACGTACATCACCCTGGACTCATTCATGCCAGAGTTTGCCTGCCTGGCTCTCCTTGCTGGTATTGGATGTTCTCATTTGGGCTGTGAGCACAACAGAGTATAAATAAATTTTATGGTTGTCTGAACTGCCCTCAGTGGGCTTTTTTAGTCAATTTGTCACTATTCCTGGATTTTGGGTTTAGTCCTGCACCCATTCCCTGCTGTGTTGTTTAAGGTTGGACTCTGAACCTTGCCTGGCATCAGAACGTATTCCTCTGGTGTGGTCCTTGGAGATTGCCCTAGGAAAATACATCCCTTGAATACTATGGTCATATTTCTTGTGTATGTAACAGCAAGTCACAAACGAGGTGGGGCTCAGGCAGCCGTTGCAAGTACTCCACATGCTGGGGGAGCTGCCAACTTGTTTAAATGAAGGTTCAAATGCCAGAAAGCAATGAAGAAGGCCGACATTGACAAGCCACCTCCCAGATGTTTGGCTTTCTACACCACTACAGTCTGTTCCCCTTTCACCGGAGACCTCTGAGCATCCCCTCCACTGATTCGCCCAAACCAGTCCCTGCAGCTGCACTTCTAAATGCCCATAGGAATATACTGACTGCCTACACTTTTGGAAATGATAGTATGGAAACAATTATGGGTTGAAGGAAGGACTGGTGAGGGAATCCTTGCAGTTCTTGTAGAAATTTGCAGGGACCACTTAAATTTCAGCAGTTCCCATGTTTCCACAGACTGATTTTTTTGCCAGTTAAAAAAAAATTAAGTATGTAAGCAATTTTTATTAAAATGTCACTTCTGATAATTACATATAAAACCTGGAAAAGTAATTTCATCCTACAGCATTTACATATTTAAAAGTTCTGAAAGTTCTTGGTCGAAGAGAGCCATTGAGTGCAACTTCTGTGATTCCTGGCAGTGCAGAAGGAGGTTTTTATAGCTTCATTTAGGGCACGTTGGGTGCCAGGCTGAAACATGAAGCATGGTAGAAGGTCCCAGCAACCCAGCTACCTTCTTTCCTGTAGTTTAAGTGGGGTTTTCTCAGTTATCCTTTGCTGAACCTTCCAGAGATGTCCTGGATTACAGTGGAAGTTGCTTCCTGTGCCTTAAAGTGTCACAGCTCAGAATCTCACATAACACAGGCAAGTGTTTTCAAAGCTTGTCTCACTGAATTTGTATGTGGTAAGGACTCAAGAGTAACAGGTCATCTAGTCCATTTCTTTGCTCCCCAAAAGCCTGTCCTTTATCATCCCAAGAATCCCTGTTTTGAAGCAAGACTCCTCCTAGTAAGAGGTCTCTAGAGACTTCTGAAAAACCACTGAATCAGCCAGTGGCTGTAGAACGTGTATGCTTGTGGTACCACAACTGCTGCAAGCCTCTTGAGCTTAGGACTGTTGCTGATTCTTTGCCTTTCTTCTAAGTGGTCCATGGGTGTATGGTCCTGTTATGAATATTCTGCTCTTTCACTCCAGTGTCTTGACTACAGCAGTGGAGCCCTGACTGGTGACCTCTGTGAAGACCTGTGCGTGGCCCAGAAGCTGGTGTACAAACACTGCCTTTACTATGACAGAGGTAAGAAGGTCATCCAGGCTGACTGGAGAGGCCAGCCCATCATCCTGAAATCCAAAAAGGAAGTCTTCTCCAGCTATCAGCGTCTCAGTATGCTAGAGGAGGTGGAAACACAGGATATTCCTGAAACAGAGCTTCTGCTGATGGTAGCCTTGGAGGTTAAAAACGTCCTGGGGCTAGAACTATCTAACAATACCATGGGGCCCCTGTGGATAAGGAAGAAGGGACCACGGTGGAAAGCACAGGTGGCCAGCATGTGGTCCTTGCTCCAGCAGGAAGAATATATCTACTTCAGTTTGCTGCAGGACTTCAGCAAACACGTACTACGAATTATTGGCTCTTGTGGACACTTTTATGCTGTTGAGTACCTCACAGCTGGACATGCCTGGCACAAAACTCTTTTCCCCCTGGAAAACGTGATCAGTCCCTCCCTTGCTGGCCACAGAAGCAAGGTGAGAGCTATCACTGACATTGCGCTCAGCTTTCTGGACATGGTGCAGCATTTTGATAATGACTTCTCGCACCGACTTCACCTGTGTGACATCAAACCGGAAAACTTTGCCATCAGGCACGATCTCACGGTAAGCTGGGTCTTTGGGGTGGCATTGCAGCAATTTGAGGTCAAATCCTAGTCTGAACGTGGCTGTGTAAAAGTGACACTTCCCTCCTTGTACAGCTTTTGGCCGTTTTTGCAAAACCAATGCATTCACAAGTGACAGGGGAGATTCTCTAGTGCTTTTCCTCTTTTTAGTATCTGCAGCCACATTTCAGAGCACTAAATCCTGCTGCTTGTTTGGAGAACTGCTTGCTCAGTTCTGATTTGTTTCACCTCCTCAAAGGCACTGGCACTGACGGGGTCCCTTGGATGTGGTGAGGGATACCTCCTGAAGGCAAGGAGATCTCAAAAGCTGTAAATGGGGCTGTAATTTCAATCATAAAAACTATTTCTGGAAGCGATCCTGAAAGGAATGAATATTTTAATTTGCAAGCTAAGGCTCAATTCTCTGAGCTGGCACAGGGGGAACTCCCCACAACCAAATGTGCACATTTGTGCTTTAGCATTCAGCTTATTGTGTCTGGAAATGATCCAGGGACAGTGACATGAAACTCCCTGGTACGGTTACTCTTTGACTTCTCATAGTGCAGCTGTAACTCAGACCTGAATAGCTATGTGAGTTTTCTAAGTAGTGAGGTAGCTCAGCACCAGATTGCTGCACAGATCTCGTATTCACTCTGCGGACAGGAATTCCACTGGTTTCAGTGGGAATTGTGTGTACAGATGGGAGGCTCTGTGCAGTAATTAAGTGTTTGAACCAGGCTCACAATTTGCAGTGTCATCAGTGCAGTTTCTGCACTCTGAATATAAAGCTTTTTCGGGGACTTTAATGCTATTTTCAGTACTCACTGAGTGTTAATATAGCCCTCGCATCTTCAAAGTACTAGACAAACACTGCCTAAACATAAAGCCATTAAGAGCAATTAGAGCTCTTCCCCTTCGCCCTTCCCTTCCCTCCTATTGTTTATTCAGGTGCAATACAGCAGCTGAACGGGGAAGGGGTGAGAAGCTACAGCAAGCAGCTAAACCAAGCATGCCAGTACTTAGGCAAAGTGAGGTACAGCAGTGATTCCTCAGGGTAGGCTTTGTCCATCATTTCCAGTTACACGGGGCTGTGACCCCGTGTGGCTGAGCACACAGCGCAGCATCTGTTTTACAACCTTCTTAGAGGAAAAGCGTTTTCATTTAGGAGAAGAGAAAGAATATTGGATATGTCTTCCCTTGTGAGTCTGTCCAGTGAGTGCTCGCTTCTCCAGGGTCTTCCTGTGACTTCTGGGGTCCAAAGAGACATCAGTCACCTTCTGGTATAGAAAAGCACTCTAATTGAGTATTTTCTAGGAGAACTAATTAAAAAAACCCCAAACAAGTGAGTTGCCACTCACACAGGGCTCTCCCAGCTGTACATTACTTACAGCTTGTTGGTATCACCCGTTACCACCCCACTGAGCTGGCAGACAGGAGCTACACGCAGTCAGAAAGCTGCAGGGGCTGATGATGACACACAGAGAGCTTCTGATCGGTGAAGAAGGAAGGAAAGAGAGAAGCAGAAACTCTGGGTTGTTTTACCAACCAGTTACAGAACAGGGACACAGCGAGGCAGCCTCCTTTTTGTTCCTTATGTTTGTTTTAAGCAATTTCTGCACTTGCTTGTTTCTTGTGCTTTGTATAGAATGATAATAAACACCCATAATAGTACCACTATTCCTCATTCCAGTAATGAGACTGCTGATGCCCAAAGAAATGTGCCTGGAGTGCAGTAGTTTTACTTTGAGGATTATTTTCAAATAGTGGGACTAAGCCTCCAGGCTTCCCTCCAGCCTTCACATGCTGTTCCTGCAGCACGGAGGGGAGAGATCGCTGCCTGGTAGATCATCCAGGGGAATTTTAAGCTGCCATGGAGCTACATAAGGTGCAGAGTTGGGAGGGGGTCTGGCTGAATATACATTGGTCTGGGAGAGCTACCATTTTTATGAGCACCTCAGAGAGAACTAGAAAGATCAAAGCACCTTAAACGTAACTTTAGATCAGATCAAGGGCCAAGTCAGGACCATCCTGCATTTCCTTAGGTACGTTCATCATCGATTACAACCATCACAAACTCCACCAAGATGTAACTTCCTAGGTAGAGATCTATCTTCCCAGGGCCTGGCTGGATGCCCACACATTTTTGTAACTTCAGTGGAACCGCTGAACTGTTTGGCAGCCGCACCTTTGGGAACCTGGGCTGTTTTTCCTAGTGGAGCAATTGGTCAGGCTGCCAAAGGTGCTCAGTGCTGGCAGAGACCCCACCTGGGAGCTAATGCAGCAACCGTAGGACTGGGGAAACCCTGCACTGATTTTACTGTCTCTTCTCCAAAGAAGTGAACAGCAAAACTGCAGAAAGCTTAAGGAAGTTAAGAAAAAAACTTTGCCTGTCCAAACGTGTGAAATTCCTTAGGCTACATCGTCCTTATCAAGCTCTCCACGAAGCTTAAAAAGACTTGAGTTTTTAAGCTATGCCTCATCTCTTCAAGATTCTCCCTGGGGAAAAAGAAATAGAATAAAATGAAGATTAAACCTTGTTCTTTCTTCTGTGGAAGGTTTATTTGGCCTTCTACCAGACCAGACATCTTTAGTTCCTGGGGTTGATCCAGCTGCTGCTCCAGCCATGCAGTTCAGCTTCCCCTGTTATTTGGGAGGTCAGATCTTAAAGATGAGACTATCATTCGAGCCCAAGTAACTCTGCTGTGCCCAGGTCCCGGACGTTTTCCTCCATGAAAATGTGTGTCGGCCACTGCAAGGGAGTGATCTGACCCTGCCTATCAAGTGTTAAGTGCAGCTCTGAACACAGGCTGATTGCTGCACCCTTGGTGGGCTGCCTTCACTGGGGTCACCCACAGTTTGTCTCGTGTCAAGCAGCTGCCATCCTGTTAACTGGCTTCCTCTCTTCCTTCAGTTTATTGCTGGGATTTTTTTTAAGTGAAGTATTCATGGGTGGAGTGACAGTGGCAGAAACTTTGCTCCCAGAGTGGTGTCAAGCCTAGCACAGGCAGCAGCTCTGCACACCTCTTAGTGCTGCATATTCACTGGTGTGCAAGCTTTGTGTCAGGGCAAGGACACTGACTGATCCCTTCAGTCCTTGCTCTTCCTGCCTGGACTCTGTTACGGACTGTATTTCTGGACAAGCAGAACAAACACTGTGCACAAGAAATGATTCAAAACCATAGCAAAATAAGCACCAGGCAAAGCCAGTCCTGACTTCAAGCTACCTCAGGAATCTCTTTCTGCAGCTGAACAGACACAAACCAACTGAATGCAATGGCAGGTTTGCAGGAGCTGTACCAGGTCCAGGAAGTTCTGTACATCCCACTGCTCCTCTCTGCAATTATAAAGGCAGGGGTTTGGTCTGAATGGTGAGTTTGAAATGACACCGTCTGGCCTGTGAATAATTTTGCATCATCAGATAATTAAAAGGTAGAGGTGCCATCTGCATAAGCTGCTGCAACAAGTAGACCAATCTTCAAGTAGGATAGTCCTGGTTTAAGGCAAATCAATTTATTTGACCCCAGGGACACATAATTTTCCCTTTCTTGGTTTTGTAAGCATTGGCTGGGTTTTTTGTTTTTTAACAAGTGGTATTTATAAGACCAGTGCAGCTCAGCTGAGCAAAATAAAACCCTTTTCCTTGTGATCCCAGTTCCCCACTGGCAGATGCTCTCAGCACAGCATTTCCAGGAGAAGCAGCAAAGCCTGCTTGCTCTGCCCTGTCCCCCGGGCTGTGCTGTGCCAGGTCTGACGGGTTGTTTTGATCTGCAGGTGGTGGCCATTGATGTGGATATGGCCTTTTTTGAACCCAAAATGAGGGACATCCTTGAACAGAATTGCACGGGAGACGAAGATTGTAATTTTTTTGATTGCTTTTCAAAATGCAATCTGAAAATCAGAAAATGTGGAGCACAGAGAGCCAATAACAACTTGCAAGTGAGTAGACACAGCTGCTTTATGCATCCATTCCTTCTGAAATCACAGTGACTATAAAATGCACGGTATGTACTAGCAGGCTCTGAGATGAAGGCAGCCACGATCTTGAATGTGGCCACCTAAGTGCCAGTCCTGTTCAGAAATCCCATTTTGAGGCACACAGAGAGATCTTTATATTCACTAGTGTTAGTTTGTCATGTTATTCTGTGGCTGTTGGCCCAATGCCTCAGATAGAGGGAGGGAGGTAGGGGTGGGGGATTTGCGTTACTGTCTCCACTAATGGCAAAGTGCAGGTGTAAGTGGTGGGGGGCTATCTCCGCTCTACAGGTGTAGTGGGAAACAGAGTCCATGGGATTGTTGGCCCTGGGATGGGGTGTCTTAGAGATCACCAGGCTTGTGCTGGTGGGAGGCACTAGCACAGCGAGGAGGCTGGGAGAGTGTAGCTTGGTGGCATTTTGCCTGCATCTCCCATCCCCTCACCCTCACCACTAGTTGTGCAGAAGTGCAAGCGCAGGCTGAGAAGAAGGGGGGCATTTGTCAGCTAGAGCATAGCCTGTGTGGATGCCTCTTTTCTATACCTTCCTCTTTGAATGGCTGGATGCATTTTGGGTTTAGATGACATTTTGCTACAGCCCCAGAGAAGCAGAAGGGCATCGGCTGCAGCTCCTGAAAGACAACAATCTTCTCTTTTCCCTTTCCTCAGGTAATTTGTGACAAAATATTCCGTCGCTGGTTTTCCCCGAATCTCAGAGGACCGTCGATTTCCCTCCCCCTGCAGCTGCAGCTGCAGAAGGCTGTGCAGGAGTGTGCCCAGCCAGGGCACGGAGATGCTGCCAGGCACCAGAGGACTCTGAAATCACTCTCCAAGTTGTACCACCTGCTTCGGGTCACGCAGCGAGAACTGCAAAGGGCAGAGTAAACACAAAAGGCAGAACAGCAAAGGCCACGTCCCAGCCACTGCCACGGGGACGCTGTACATGAGGCTGTCTGTGTGTTTTTTCCCTTTCTTCCAGCCCTCCTCCCCATTGTATTTCATTTACAGCACAGAGATTGTTTTTCTCCTATGCAAATGAAAGTCCTGGCTGCAGGTGCAGCACGTCCTGTTAATATCCATTCAAGTGTGAAATTGTTTTACATCACCTGGATCCCGAGCTAGCGCTGCCCCTCTCCATCAGCATTCAGCGCGTCGTTTGCTTACCAGAGATGTAGTCACTGCTCAGATAGCATCTGTCGGAGTGCGGTGATCAGAGTGAGCATGTATTTATAGAAGGAAAGTGTAAATAAGTGCAGCAAAACTAATATCAGTAATTAAAGCAGTGGGTGGGTGTGCATAAGTACGTGCATGCTGTCTGTATTCATTTCTCTATAGAATGAGGTTTTTTTAAATTAGAGACAGAGTGCTCTGGGTGATACAACACTCTCAAAGAGGGAGGGACTCTTCACACCAGTGAAGAGTCACTTTTGTACAAAACAGTCCTTTCTGATGTCCCCAAATGCATTTTCTCTGGTGTGTTGTATCACCTGTGCCATAGCTGACTTTCAGGGGAGAAATTATACGAAGGTACTTAGGACTTTTCCAGAGCAAAATAATTATACTCTTGTTGAATTCCCATGTGGGTACTCATATTCTGCTGTGAAGAGGTATGAATAATGCCACTGGATTTTCTTATGTGAACAAGCTTGTACGTCAGAGCACTCGACAGGAAGAACTTCTTTGCCAGAGAGCAGAATTATCCAGGAATGCCAATGATCCATCCCTTGCACTGCACAGAACAATATCCAGACCCAGAGTTTTCTTACACAGTATTTTTTTAATGAACAAAAGGAAATTTTTCATAAGAATTTGTTGTCTTGCAGTTGCATAAGTAAAGATCCCTAGATTAACTGAAAATCATTCACTTTGCCTTTGAAATGTGTAACTGTAGCTATGGCTGGAGAATCTAACACATGGGTTCAGAAGACATGGTGTGTGTTTAGGCCCAGTACTGGGCAATATACCCATGAGCTGGTTTTGGCATGAAGACATTAAAACCCCACAACTGGAAAAAGCAACAGCCTATGGCAGCCCTCAGATCCAAAGGATTCTTCAGTATCAGGACTGACAGTACTGGTTTGTGGATGTGAGACACGTAACAACGCCTAAAACTTTTCCATCTTCATTTCCCTCAGCCTTGTGACAGCCCTGAAGCCTGTGAGCACTAATTATACATAAACTTTCAGTTTCTCAAGTGGTTCTTTAAAGTGATGTCAAAGACTGGCTGTGACCAGAAAAAATGGGAGCAGCTTAAGAGACCTTGACACTTACCCAAAACTAGCTCAAACTTTCAGATTAGTGCTCCAGTTCTTTTTTGCTGTTTCTTGTAATAAACTACTATAATTTTTAAAGTCACACAAGCCCTCAAGAAGGTCATAGTGAGTGAGGGCAAGGTCGGCTGTCTTGCCTGGGACTGTGATGAAGACAAGCTGCTGCTAAGCCAGAGCTACAGTTCAGGAGCTCCTGACTGGTGAAGTTGTGCCTCATTCTGCCCTTCTCTGAACAGGGAGACAACATTTCAATACTTTAAGATCATCCTTGGCAGGAAGGCAAAGCAGAATAAGAAGAAACCCAAATTCTAAAGCAAGCCCTGTCACAAAGTTGTGAAATTGATAGAGGAGAAAGTAATTAAGGGTAGAATCAGTTTACGGTAAGGGGTTGGGGACAGATAAAGTACCAGGTAAAGATAAGATGAGGAAAAAGAGATGAAGGACAAATATGAAAAAAACATGTAAAAACATAGGGTCCACTTTGTGAAAACACAGTTTATGATGTAAGATGAACTAAACTGGCATTTAGTCTGAGGAAGAGGAGACTGAAGAGAAGAACTCTTCAGAAAGCAGAGGCTGATAAAAAGGGAATAGGAGGGAAGTGCCCTGTCCAGATTTCTTTGGTGGATATGACAAGCAACGAGTTAAAATTGTAGCAAGGAAAATTCAGGCTAGACCCTTGTTACAGGCTTTCTGGTAGTAAGGGACAGTGGAGATATGGTACAGATCAGTTGGGAAAACTTCAGTCTTAATGAGCTGTGATTTTTAACTACAGGCCAGAGTCAGGAATGATCAGTTACATCGATGATCCTGATTTGAGGTAGCCTTTTATCTCCAGCTCCTGTGATGCTGTTATTACCAACTTATATTTGTGCTCCTCTGACTTCTCCAAAAAAAAATCCACCCTTCTGAGACATGGGGGTAGGTAATTTTCCTTTACCTTTGTCCTGGCTTAAGTGAGAACAGAACTAATTCTGTTCAATGATTTCTACTTTTCAGCTCGGTTCTTCTAACTCACTGCACTGTCTGAAGTCAGCAGCCTGTTCTCACAGGCAGTGTCTGCTCCCAGCAGTGACAGCACCCCATGGGTAGAGTTAGTACCAAGGGCTGGTGTGCAGACCAAGGCCACTGCTGGGTCTTGTGTACCACATTGGGGGGTGCAGAAAATAAAAGGCTACACCTGGACAGGTGACCCTAAACTGACTAATGAGGTATTCCATCCCAGATACATCACATTCGGTATAAAGCTGAGGGATCTGGAGGGTCTGTGGCTCTTCTCCCCTCTTGTCCTTCTTTGTCAGCTTTGATCATCTTGGCTCAGGTCCTCTTTCAGTTCCTTCCTCAGAGCATCCAAGGAGGCCTCTGTCCATTCTGTCTTTGATCCTGATCTGCGTGTTCCTGAATCCGATACCAGAATCCAGCTCCTGAACACAGCTCCCATCTGCTTCAGGGCCCAGTCTGGGACTCCCCTGGTGCCTGCTCCACAGCATCAGTGGTGACGGTGATGGAATTGCCATCAGGGGGGTTGGGTTTGATACTAGTTTTGTATATATTTGTATGTATTCCAGTATTATAGTATTATTATTTTCATTTTCATTAAAGCTGTTCTGGTTTCCTTTTCTAATTGCTGAGTGTCTCTCCCTTATTCCCTTTCTTTTCCCCTTTGAGGAGGGAGGGGGGTTAACAGAGAGCATCTGTTATAGGTCTAAGGGGCCACCCTGACCCTAAACTGTGACAACCTTGTATGTGCAAATCCGTGGGCTGCCCTGGGAAATGAAGGCACAGAGATCTCCAGCTGTGGAAATGATGCTGCAGAGTCTGGTGGTGTGATCAGGGTCCATGTGTTCCCCACGTGACCTCCCTACTGAAGGCACCGGGTCTTGCTAGGTCAGGAGTGACTCCATGCGTACCGCAAACACTTCTGGGGAACCCGAGGATCTTGGACATTATCACTCTCCTGTTTCCCTGGTCCCATTAATTCTGTCCTCCTTCCCAAGCCCAGAGGGTACTACCAGGGAAAGATCAGCATCACGCAGACACTCAGTGCTCTGCAGCAGTGTTGCACTCCACCATGGAAGGGCTCCCATTCCCGTTTTCGTGTTTGCATTTCAAACAAGCTAAATTTCTGTCAGATGTGATATTTCACTTTTAAAACAGGTGAAAAAAGCAAAGCAAAATGTAAGCCAGTGTCAGCCAAATGCTAGTGAAATGTCACTCTGCTGAGAAGGTCCTTCTCCTTGGCAGGATTTAGGAAGTGAAGCTGCCTTTGACAGATTTCTCCAAACCCCTCAGGGCCTGGCTGCAGCCACCTCCACCTGGAAGGGACCTGCTTCCCCCACACCACACTTTCCCAGGTCATTAGGTTTCACTTCTTTTCAGGATACAGAGAATAATCCTCAGAAACCTCTCAAGAGTGACACAAACGGGTTGTGAGATTGCCTGTCACTGCTGCAGTCAGCTCCTGCTGGCTTTGGTACACCGGTGAGTGGGAAGCCAGGGAGAACCTGACGGGCTGTGCGAACGTGGGGATTGATTCTTCACCTCCCTCTGTGCACCTTGTAAAGTCACTCAAACCTGGGAAACAGGAGAGAAGAACAGTACCGGTGAAGCAAGTGAAATAATCAGATTTATTTAGCACAGGTACCAGTGACCAAGATAGGAATAAAACAGTAGGCATGCCTTTATCTCCCTGGGACAGAGCAATAAAAAAAAGAAGACACCGGCTCAGTTGATCTTTACCTTAAGGAACCAAGAGCAAACTGCATTGTTTTAGACCCATGTTTTATGGCGGGAGTATCTATACAGGTGTTTGGCAATGAAGAACCAGGCTCGCATGTCCCTTCTGACAAAGCCCTTTTCATACTGCCTTGGCAGCACTGCCCACCAAGAATAGCCCTGGCATAACGAGATGCCCATCTGCCACACACTGCAGAGGGCACGGCCGGCTCAGGCGGGTAGTGAATGAGAGCTCCCTGTGATGCTGGACCCAGGCTGCTGGCACAGTTTGTTGCAGTACAGCAGCCAGAAGTGATAGCTTGGAAATTCTGCAATGAAACAGTCCTGATGTATGGTCAGAAAACGAAAAGCTGACAAAAATTATATCATGCGCTACAAGAGTCTAATAAAAAAACCCCAAAACAACAAGACACCAAACCTCTAAATTTCAAATGCTTTTATGTCAGGTTTGAAAAAGTTTAACATACTGAATTTTGACAGTTTCTATATGGAAAAGTCTGCAAGTTATTCTCCCAGTTTTAGTTAATTCCTACTGAAAAGGTTTGCAAAATAAAAAGATGAAGATTGAAATTAATCACAGATTAAAAACCAGTGTTTTGTCTGGTCTACACAGTGAAGTTTGTTAGAATCCTCATCAGTTTTTTGATGTTTAATTTTCATCCCGATTCAGATGAGAAATTTAATGAAAGCTCAAAATCTTTTTCAGAGCCTTTTTCAACCAGTCCCAGCGGTCAGATCCAGAAAAGAGGAGGTCCACATACAGTTTTTGAATTTGCCTTTGCTTCCCACTTCATTTCTGTGTACTATTTTTGATCTTAACCTGGGCTATGATGGTTTCTGCTGGATTTCTCTCACTTTCAGAGGTACCTCTAAAGCTCCTGCCTACCAGTGTCCCTGTTCGGTACCTAGTTCACCACAGCAAAATCACAGACTACATAAGATTCTTCACACTGTTCATCATCTCCAAATAAAAGATGACTCCTGTTATACAGGTTCACTGATAGCATTGGCTGCACTGGGAATGGACACTTCATCCAAGAAAACTGTTCATGTTCAGTTCATCTCACCCCCATCTCTTTGCTCAGTCAGTCTGTTCCTGAATCCTTTTTGCCCTATAAAAGTGGCACTGCCTCTTGATTCATTTCTACCACTTGGTTCATTAGTGCCTTACTCAGCAACTTTCTCCCCATATTTATGGCTCGCTGTGAAACAGGAATGGAATTAAGTCATTGTTTATTTCTTCTTTGCATCTCGGATAGCAGCAAGTGCTTCAGCTCTGCGTTAATGTAAATACAGTGTCTATTCCCACATTTTACAAGAGGTGAGTCAGGTTGGAGGACTACTTCACAATGTTTAAGAACAACAAATTCAACCCTTTGGGCAAGATTTTCACAGAAGTACTTCATAAATGCAGGTTTTTCTCCAACTGGCATTGTATGTGCTGCAAAAACATCTGCAAGCAATAGTCCTGCACTAGGGTGATGTGAACCAGAGCAAAACTCCTTGCCCCAAAGGATTTACGTGGTCTTCCTTGTGTTTTGAGATTGACTTAATGATGATTAAGCCAGAACAGCAGGTCATTGCTATAGCCACAGTTTGTCCTATAGAGACTACTACTCCCTAGTGAAAATTCATGGACCTCTTCTCCACTAAGAGTATTCAAATACATTGCTGGAGGCAGCACTAGAGACAGCAACAGATATTTGGGAGTGGGGGAGAAGAGAGGGAAGGGTCTGCTTTCTTTTGATTAGAAACATAAAATGAAACACTTCCTACAAGCGCAAAATGGGATCACGAAGTTGAACAAGTTAGGGACTCCTCATTGATTTTTTTTTTTCCCTTTGTTAAAAAAGGTAGACCCAAGCTGCTCTCTATATATTTTTATGTAGTTTAAAGAAAAAAAAAAAAAAAAAAAAGAAGCCACATACCATGTTGCCTGTCTTTCAGCAGGTCATATTGTTGTATGTAAGGGGCAGGAAGGTGATAAATTGCAGCTTTAATGAGTATCAGGTTGTAACATAGGAGCCTTGTGGTTGTAGTATCAGTTTACACATCTGGACAGCCAAGGGTAAAATCCCCCATAACCAGTACCAGCAGAAGCATACCATCAGATCAGCTGTCTTGACAGATGCTCTCGGAAGCCTAGGACAGATGAATGATGAAATCCTTCCATCCAACCAGAAGCAGAGTTGCTCTGCAGGACCCCCAGTTGCTGCTGCTTTCCCGGATCCCCAGTGCAATCAGGAGAAAGGCCACCAGGCTTTCAGTAGCAAAAAAAAAAAGGCAGAAACATGTAGAGAGGGAAAGAATGTGTTGTTGGAAGAATGAAATTCTGTGACAACTGAACTCAGAACCAAAGCTAATAACAGACCCTGCACTGAAAGATCAGAGAGTGACAATAAATTTACTGGGAAAAGAAAAAAATCCTGAACATTTCTACTGTAGTTCTTTAGCATGAAAAAGAACAGCAGTGCAGGGGATATAGTGCGGGCATCTCCAAAGCCATTCGTTACATGTGTCTAAGGAACTTTCAAGTAGACTGTGGAGCTGTATAATGACATCTGCAGCCTAAAGGCTAGACAGAATAAAATAACTTAGCAAAAGCTTTTAGAATGACTATCTACATAAATGCAGAAAACCGGGTTTAATTAGTAGAAGCCTATGGTGGCCAAAAAAAGGAGAAAAGAGTGCTTTTCTTAATGAAAGTGTTACTATGCCTATGAATTAAAGTATGGCAAAATGCTGACATCCCTGAAAGTCTCTGATCCATAATCCTGTGGTTTGTTTAAAGTTTTGACCCTGCAGGCTCGGGCCCCTAAGCAGCAGAGTGATTGCTGAGCTCCTTTAAACTCTGTGATTACTGATGCCTCCTGCAATATACTTTGTGCTCTTTTTTTTCCTCCTGTAAACTGGAGGGGCTTTTTGTGCCTAAGTGGTGATGGCAGCCAGAAGGATGTGCATATGATCCAGTGCATAATCACTTCCACAAGCATCTGCTGCTAGTGCTTTCAAGATACATGTAAGCCAAGCTGGAGACTATTGTGAATACCTCTCATTTTCCCTTGGTGGTTCCTTAGCGATTTGCTTGTAGCTAGTTAGAAACAGAATCCCCCATCCTGCTTAAATTGTTTATAATCTTTCCAAGATTCATGCTATAGCAGGAAAAGACCAAACTGCATTGAGTTCAGGATGGGTTCATTCTCTTAAAGGTACAACATGCAAAGCTGCAGGAAAGGACAGAGGTTCATTTTCATTTCTAAAGCAAAGGCTCTCTGGCTACATGTAAGCAGATGAAAAAATCAGATGTTTCAACCACTATCCCATGTACATTTGCAAATTAACATTTGTCTGTATTTGCATAATCTACAGCCCTTCGTTCCTTTCCCATGTGCTTACTACTCCAAATTTCACAGGTATGCAAATTCCTTCTTTCCCATTTCTGTGTCAGATATTTCAGGTCGTATCTTTGTCCTTATGAAATGGATTTTTTTTCCATTTTTCCAAGAAAGTGGGCATTTGGAAAAATAGTTTCCAAAATATTTTTTTTCCTCTCATTCAAGGGTTATTAAGCACCAATCTAGTCTTGCAGAGTTATCAGTGGCTAAATATTTATTACATGAAACAAGGGCCTGATTAATGGACTCAGTGTCTAACATAAATACTCATGTAATTACTGCAGCGTTCAGCATTTTGTTTTAATGGAACGATACCAGTATTATCCTATATGATTCCAGATTACATATATGTCCAAATAAGTGCTTTGCCAAGCTTATGTTCAGATATGCTTTCACACAGATTAACACTACAACTGACTCATGTCAAAACAGTGCATCTGGACCACAGCGTAGAGAAACAAAAAATAACCCTTACAAACTTATATTCATGGTGTTCTGTTTTGAGTGAGAACAGAACTAATTCTGTTCAGTGATTTTACTTTTCAGCTCAGTTCTTCTAACTCACTGCACTGTCTGAAGTCAGCAGCCTGTTCTCACAGGCAGTGTCTGCTCCCAGCAGTGACAGCACCCCATGGGTAGAGTTAGTACCAAGGGCTGGTGTGCAGACCAAGGCCACTGCTGGGTCTTGCGTACCACATTGAGGGGTGCAGAAGGTGAAAGATGGCACCTGCAGGGAGGACCGGACAGGACAGGTGACCCCAAACTGACCAACGAGGGATTCCAGCCCATAGACATCATATTTGGTATAGGCTGAGGGATCACAAGGGTCTCGTCCCTCTTTTTGCCCACTTTGGCAGCTTTGCTCAGCTTGGCTCAGGTCCACTTTTGGTTTCTTCCTCGAAGCATCTGAGGAGGACTCTGTCCATTCTGCTTTCGATCCCAAGTTGTGTGTTCCTGAACCCGGTACCAGAATCCAGCTCCTGAACACAGTTCCCATCTGCTGCTGGGCCCAGTCTGGGACTCTCCCAGTGCCTGCTCCACAGCATCAGTGGTGACGGTGATGTCATTACCATCAGGAGGGTTGGGTTTGACACTGTTTTTTATATATTTGTATATATATTCCTTTTTTATTATTATTTTAATTTCTATTAAAGCTGTTCTAGTTCCCTTTTCTAATTGCTAAGTCTCTCTCCCTTATTCCCTTTCTCTTCACCTTTGGGGAGGGAGAGGAGTCAAGAGAGAGCATCTGTGATATGTCTAAGGGGCTACCCTGACCCTAAACTGTGACACATGTTCATTCTTTTTGTCATCATATTCAATCATTTTTGGACTAAATGTATTGTGTGTGCACTTGGATACTCATGCAACTGTTTGCTGAATTGTAACTTCATGTAACAAATGCTCAATGAATAGCCTACAAATGCTTGCTATTTTTATTTTTCCTATTTTATTCTATTGGGAAAGTGCGAGAATAATTAGCAACATGAATAAGCATTTCATAGTGTAGAGAAATTATGAAAAATTAATGGAATTCTTAATGAAGTTCTGTGTTTTTACACATTGATTTCACTGAGCTTTCTTAATGGATTAAAGAGTTAAATTTGTTGGATCACATTCCAGTCTCCAACTCTTAGAAAATATCAGGTGAACAGTATTATATTAAGCAAAGCAGTATCACTGCAAAGGCATTAGATAATGCAAGTACAGTGCATGAACTTCCCTTGCAATTTCGCTAGATAGCTCTCAAAACTGAAGAAGTGAGGCCCAGAGCCAGACAGGACAGCGATAAGCACTTCTGAAATGTCTGCAGATGGGCTCTATCTACATTAAATACCAGGGACGGATCTTCAGTCCCACCTCATTCTTTTTGCACTTGTTTTCCCTTGCATACTCCCTTACATGAATTCATATGTGATATTAATATGTTTTAAGGTTCAAGCTGGATTTACACCAACATAACTCACTGGCATTTTGGTGTGAGCTCTTGATTCACATCAGCAGGAGAGCAGGAGCTCCTTGCATGGGAAGAGGTGGGAGTAATATGAGCAATAAGCTCATTTAATAAATGTGAAAATACAGAAGCTTTGCTATAGCCTGGGGCTTTTTTCTTTTCTTAGCTGAAATCTCTGTGGAAAGGTTGACGTGTGGCTGTGCCACCTCAGTAGCACTCCAGGGATGCTTCTCAGAGAACATGTCCCTGTCCATCACTGTGACTCCACAGGCACTGGCTCAGCAATGGTGCCTGGCACGCTGTCGATGGGGCTGTGGCTCTGCTCTCACCCCAGCCACCTCCTCTCGGCTCTAAGGCAGGGCAGAGAACTTGAGGACATGGGTTCTTCTTCTCTCCTGCACCAGGACAACGAGCAGATAGATCAGTCCAACCTGCTGGCTGAAGGCTGCAGCTCAGCCCCTTTCCTCTGATGGTATCAATTGTAACGGCAATGAGTTATGAGCGTTCACTCTCCCAGTCTGAGTGCAAGCTCACTGGGAAATAGAAGCCACTTGTCTAATGGATCTTTATAGGGTGCTGGAGTGCGAGTCTCTAGCGTGGTTCCTGGTGCTGAGTTGTCTCATCCAGGAAAGTCTCTCTTATAACTGGGGCCGTTCCCAGTCCCAGCAAAACGGTGGAGTGCGGTGTGGGGAGATCACCCCGCTGCTCGTTGTCCTGCTTCTCTGGCACAGGCTGCAAGAGCCTTTCCCATGCCAAGACTGGTGCCCCAGAGACATGCCACATTCATGTCAGGCATGAGAAGAAGGGCAGTGAAAGAAAACAAAACAAACGCAGCACCTTTGGAAGCTTCTTTTCTGTTGATTTCACCCCGTTCCCACAGCTCCAGGATTTTGATAGCCTTGCACAAACTTTGCTGAGAAAGACCTACTCTTGTAATGTAGCCTGCTGCAAAAAGATGGCAGGGCTGAATTTAATACTATCTGCTTTTCCGTGTGAAAAACAGATAAAAATTGTCTGAATAATCCCTACAAAATAAGGCAGTTTTCCTGTAAAACTTAAAGGAAGAGAAAGAATTTGTTAGGCTCCATCCTTTTATGCTATAGACGGCAAAGCACAGCAAGGCTGTGTCTAATTTGTAGTCCAGGAGTTCACAAAGCTGTCAGCCAGGTCAGATGCCATCTCTGAAAGCAACAGTGATTTCAATGCGGGCAAACACACCTCCATGGGCAGTGGGATAAAAGTCTGGTAGCTGGAGTGTGCAGCTACGTGGCTATAAATATTTAAAGTATCTGCTCTGAGTGCGTGCTCTCAAGCTGCAGTGATGCTGGAGTGCAGAGCAGAGCTGGAGCAAAGCCAGATCAATAGGTATGGGCTCTTAAAGGGTGCTTGCATGTATCTCTGCAGACACTTCTGGCACCGTGACATGCTATTAAAAGCAGAAGATAACCGTGTCTTTTCATTAGAAGAGAAAAGCCATACCAAAAAATACAGCCTCTCTCTTGTGTAGGAACAGGGAGGATTATCACGAGGAGGGGCTGAGAGAACTGGCCTGGTTTAGCCTTAAGAAGGGGCTGCCATCTACAGCTAGTGGGAATATGTAAAGAAGACAGAGGCAAAGAGCTCATGGTGGCAGGAGAAGAGGCAAAGGGCGCAAGCTGGAACATGAGAAATTCTAACTCAGCATTAAGAAAAAGTTTGATACTGTCAGGAGGGTCAAGCACTGGAGCAGGGTCCCAGAGAGACAGTGGAGTCTCCATCCTTGGAGATAATTCAAGCTTGACAGGACAAAGCCCTGAGAAATCTGGTATAGCCGGACCTCCTTTGAGCAGAAGGTTGGACTAGGTGACCTCCATAATGCAGTCTTTCAGAAATGTCAACCACGGTTTAAAAATCAGTGAAGCATAATGATCTTCCTTAACTATTATTACACAAAATGGCCAAATGTTTCTTGTAACTGCGAATGTTCTTTATGCAAAGAAGCCAAAAGCACATCTTTGGTCCCTATCTAACAAGTGCCCCATCTGGTTGTTTGCGGGCATCTTCCACTCTAAGGTGAAGCAGAGCTTTCACACTCTGGCCTAGGCACAGCCAACTCAGGCTCTGAGGAAGCTGAGCAACGGCGAGAACAAGAGTTTCATGAATGCCAAAGAACTGCAGTGTTGCACTTCCAACGGGATGAATTCTCTTCAAAATTCCTGAATCTCAAGTCATAATCTCCATCTGAAGATCGAGGATGACAGGATCATGGTTTAAAGATTTAGTTGTCTCCATTAGGCTAAGTGAAGGGCCTTGCTGCGCTGGGTGCTGGACAGGCGTGGAGTAACAAACAACTCCTGAGTTTGCATCCGCAAACCTCAGACTCCTCTGGACTGCACTGGAAAAGATGTTCAGGGGCAAGAGTGGGTATCAGCATAATCTATGTCCACTGTAAGACCCCAGCATTAGAAAAAATCAGAATCAGGCCAAATCATTTGGTGCCCTTTGGTGTGACTTAAGTTCTTCCTCCCAAACAGAACCTTGGTGCTGAGAAGTCCCCACCATTCCACTCTTATTTTAGACACATTAAGGGCAAAAAGAGACCAGCCGAGCACTGGAGGTACAAAGATTTTTAAAAGTAGCTGTCATGCAACTATTAGAGAACTATAAACTAAGTTCTGCAGAAATACAAAAATAAATGCCTTTTAGTTGTTCAAATGAATAAGACATAGCAAGATTCTGAATCATATATCACTATTGTTAGAATCATGAAAATGATTATTTTTTCTCCCCGAAGTAGTAGTGTGTGTGGCAGATACGAAAGGGTTGTTGTTTTGTATTTAGGCTGTGTTTTTTTAAAACATTATGCCAAGCTGCTGTTTTCAAACACATGTCGATGCTGGGAAGAAACGGGCATGTATCCATCCTGCCTTCAGGCCAAACCATTTAACCAGAACTGGGAATACTGACAAACTTTCCCAACCCCTCTCTCTCTCCAGTGTGATTGTATAAATCAACCCTTTGCAGATCTCTCCGTGAAAATGACCAGGAAAAATATGTTGTGTGCTGCTGTCCATCAAGTGGAAAACTATTGTTAATGTACTCCTGAAGAAAGGGAACAGGTAAGCAGCAAATGTTCTCACAGTCATTATAAAGGGTACGTGTCAGGCTACAAATCAATAGCTGGCTCGATGCCATTTGCTTCTGAATGGAAACCGACTGTTTTTGCAGAGTTCTGCTGCCAGCAGCTGAGCATCAATGCTAAGTAGTGTGTAGCTATTAGGGAAAAACCGAGCATGACAACACAAATCATGGCGCCGCTGATGAACAGCTCTGCACATGGCTGCTTCTTCTAATCACCAGCAGAATTTAATGAGACACCTGCAGTTCATAGGCACTCTTGTTCCAACATAAATTGCCCTGAGAGCACAAAGTCTTCTTTTGAAAAATATTCTTCAGTAAACCATAAACCACAAAGAGTTCATTGTCACTAATAGCATACTCCTCGTTAATTTATAATTGTATGAAACCATATTCCCTTATATATGACCTACAACAGATCTGAAGATTAAGTCAAAGGTTGTTAAGATCTCCTAATTAGCACTTTTCAACTGTTTTAGTTTTCATTATTAAAACAGTGCTGGAGACCTTGAAATTGATCCCTTGAATTGTGCAAAAATAGTAATTCATAATAAATCTGACCTGTATCAGGAGAAGAAGAGGACTGAATGCATTCCATGGGTCTCTAGGTAGTAGCAAGCTCAGGTGGGTTGGGATTCCTCCTCTGCTTGAAGCTGCAGTGGCATCCAGCTGACTGCAGCCATGGATGCTCCTGCCTCATCTTCCACTTCCATTGCAGTGAGGAAGCTGCTTGGACACCAAAAAACATAGAGGCATCTCATTAGAATGCCAGAAAGGGTAAAGGTAGTGTACACCTTGTCATATCTTATCACATCTGCAGACAGGAAGCAATAAAACCCTTTATTTTCTAATCAACAACATGTTCTTCGCTTCATGACAGAAGAAACAGAGAATGGCATCTGCTAAAAAGAAAACAATACTGTCTCCTCTGAATCAGTGAGCTTAGACAGAGAGACAAAAGGCTTGTTGCTCAGCATTAGGGATACTGTAGTCCACCAAGTAAGCTGGAAATCATTGGCACGAATTGCTGCATCTATGGTGCTCCCCTTGGGCTTTATTGTCTTGGACCAGACTGTGGTGTGGCCACAGCAAAGACTATCGAACTCTCTTCAGTAGGTGCACAGTCTTCCTAGGAATTTGTCTGAGCTGTTTTGTTACAGACAACAACAACATTTTGACTCTTTACCATCTGGGATGAGTATTTGAGGACATTTATTTTACTTTTGTAGTGACCTGCAAATATGAGAGTTACCTTAAGACTTTCCTTAGAAGGATCTTCATAAATTGCTAGCACATTATAAATTGTGATCAGTGCTGACACAAGCCTGCTGCTTGCAGGAAAAAAAGAAAAGATTTGTGGCATTAGTTAGTGGAAGAGCATTTAACAGCAGCATTGAAAAAAAAGTAATGGAGATTTCATTCTGCTCCTCTTTTGTTGTCAAACATAATCCATTTGTCAGTGGCTGCCTCTCCGACATCTCATATCCTCTCCCCTCCATGGACAATAGCTGCATTTCACACTATGCCAGCTGGTGTAAATAGACACATCTCCAGTGAAGTTAATGGAGCCAGGGCTTTTTACACAGTCAGAGGATCTGGCTCCGAACGCTTTCAGCTGGCTGTGCAGTCCCATCAGTTATCAAATGGGATACGTCAGAAAGCCGCTCCAAGTCAAACTGGTTGTCTAACAGCCCTGCTATCAGGGAAGCCACAAGTGCTCTCACAGAAACAGTTCTGGTGGACCTGGTCAGTACCTTTTACAATATATTTCTTTTGAAAAAGGAAAATAAAGGTGGCACATTTTTATTCCTCTCACATTATTCAGAGGCTTTCTCATCATCAGAACAAGAAAAAGTCAGAATAAGTTTATTTGAAAAATGTTTTTTCAATCAAGTAAATGGAACCTTCTCAGCTAATGGTAGTGAAAGAGAATAATGTTAATGGGATTTTCATTAAAGAAAACTTCTTTTCAAAATAGTACAGACCATTGGGAGAGGAAAATTAGCAGTCAGAGCCTCACTGGCTGCAATCTGGCATCACTGTAGCGACAGACTAACATCTCGTCTAGCGGCACAAGTGAAATTACACAGTCAAGTTGTGCTCTGACATATGCATTTGTTATGCACTACCTCATATCTGTTACCTGTTACCTCAAGGCAGATAAGTAAATTTAGTTTTAATGATGAGAAATAAGCAGGTGACATCTAACAGCAAATTTAAAGGTTTAAAAACCGAAACCAAAATAGCCAATAAAAACTGCATACTTCAGGCTTTAATCGCCCCTCAGTGCTTCAAAACCCTCATTCCTATGGCCTTGGGGAGTATTTAAATTCTTGGTCCTTGCTAAGCACAGAGTCATTTCTGTGTCTCCTACACCCCAGGGGCCAACCCAGTGGGTCCCCTTTACCCCCACAACTGAGTCTACAGCTGTGCAGAGGGCTTGCTGTGCCACAGCCTGGGGTACCCTGATAAACAAGTCCACAGTCAACTTCTCAAAGCTGCAGCAAATATCCTACCTCCAAATTACATGAAGGTAATGTATTGATTTGGATTTTTTTTTTTACGTTTCAGTATTTTCCCATGCTTAAATTGCCAAGTGCTTCTGTCACTGTTACAGCCCCTGGGACACAGAGGCTGAGAACCTCACAAATGATGTGCTTATCCTCGAGCAAGACCTCTACAAAGCGGGGCTCAAACAGCTCTCATTCGTAATGATTTTTAGAGAGAAAAAGGAGTACCTGGACTGTATTTGGATTATTAGCAGTCATGGGGAGAGAGGTAATAATAATAATGGGGAGAGCAGGTGGATACTCCAGCTAAGTAGTTACATGCGTCTCTGGACACTAACATCTTTTAAGCCTGGCCTGAACTGATATGCTGAAGGACACAGGATGCTTGGAGGAAAAGTAAAAATGAAACCATGACCTCAGGGCCAGCATTTTCAGCATGAAGCTTCTAGCCCCTGTGCCTGCCTTGTGTTTTTGCCCAGGGCCAGCATCCTACCTCCCTGGCAAAACACCCTGAAGCCCAAGCTAGTGCTGGAGTTGGCAGCCCTAAAGCACCAACCAGCTCCATGGTCTGCAGCACTCGAGAAAAATTAGGTAGTAGGATCTCCGTGGAGATCTCTGTTCCTCTCTCCTTCACTCCTTTCAAAAGGGAGGAGAGGAGTTGTGGCAATGCCTCTGCTACAGCTGCAGGGACCGGAGGCAAGGCAAACAGGGTAGCTCAGACATTGAAGTCAGCTTCCCTGGGGTCAAGAGCAAGTTTGGTGCAGGTTTATTTACTTTGTGTTGCAGGCTGTAAAGATGAGGTGGCATTTGGCGGTGTTTCAGAGGAAAGCCCGTGATGAAATGTGTTGAAACGTACATGCAGTGGGCACGAACCGAGAACCAGGTGAATAAACATCAAACGTGGAGTCTGGGGAACAGAGACCCTTATTCCTGGGAGTTGAATCACAGCTGAAGGGCCCAGACTAATTCCATTAGGAAACCCAGAGCACCTGAGAGGCATGGGAAAAATCTGAAACTTATCAGAAAATCTGTTCACAGTAAAGCCACTAAGTGAGCTGGTGAGAGGAATTACTCAAAGGCATGAAGCAGAGCCAGGGAAAACAGAACACAATGGCCCAGATGTTACAGAAGATTCTGGGGATGAATTGCTCTAGAGAAGTGCAGTGCTTCTTAAGATTAGATTCAAGGGCAGTAATTGTTATAAGTAAGTAGTAGGTAAGTATTATTTCTTGTGTAAAGCCTCCACAGCCAGATCCTTGGGAATTTTTTAGCAATTTTTTTAAAGATTGAGAAATGCCAACTAATCACAGCAAATCTTTTGCAAAAAATAATAAAGAAAAGAAAAAAGAAAATGAAAAGGAAAGGAAAAGGAAAAGGAAAAGAGTGTCTGCTTTGAGAAATATCTACAGGAACTTAAAAATGGCACTGAAGTAGTGTATTTTTTTTCCAAAGTTACCTACTAGGCTTAATGTCTAGGCTCTGTTGTCCTGTGGCTGCTCGGCAATAAGAATAGTCCTGAAGTTGCCAAAGTTTTCACACCTAGGAGTAGCTGTATTTTGTGAGCTGCCTCAAAGAATATGACCCCACAGCTTCCAGACCATTCTGCAAAACCAGCTTTGCAGAAGCCCCAGCTCAACTGGTGATTTTCAGAGAACAGACCCATCTTTGGGAACTGGAGACTGAGCAAAAGGGAACTTTGAGATAAAGAACTCCCCATAACATTTGAGATTCCTCTGTTACTGTGAATGATGCTCTCTATGCTGCATAAAACAAACTCCCAATTTTAGTGTCAGTCTTTGTAGTATTTACAAATATGGGCATGCCCTCCATTAACAGAGAGTTTAATAGCTTTTGAGGATTTTTTAATAAACAAAATCTTCACATTTTTCAGTACCGGGATCAAAGCGTAAGTAATTCTTATAAACATTTTATTTGAACCAGCACTAGAAATCAATTTGGCATTTGTTCTACCATTTGGCCCTTTCTTATGTAAAAGCCTCTCATTCTGTTTTGTCTATAATTTTATTTCAATTACTGTAATTTCGGTTGCAACTAATCACACACATTAGAAATCAGCTAGCCTTGAATAAGTCACTATGAAAAGCTTGCCACTCCATGCTGCTCATTCTTGCTAACTGATGCATGAATGCACACCTGATTTAAAATGCACGGTACGAACACGAAGTGCAAATTACAGTGAGCCAAACTGCAATCAAGGTTTTCATGGCTCTGCAGAGCGTGGTGGGCTATTCACCAGCTGTAGCCCAGTGGCCAGTAGAATGCATTTAAGCCCTCAGTTTTTAATTTATTCCCAGCAACCAGCTTCCCTGGAGCAGGGCAGAAAGCTTAGTATGTCCACTGGGAACAAACGGCACTACAGTGCTGTTTGAACTCGGAAAGACCCAAACCTTGAGGTCTGACTTTTCAGAAACCTGATTCCCAAACAATACCTCAAGACAAATACACCCTCCCTTCCAAAAACTCACCAGGCCATTTTATTGTTAAATGATGTTACATTTTTCTGAAATTGAGGCAGTAACTTTTTTTTCCCCTCAGTTACAATTAGATATGGGCCATATTTACAGATTCAGAGTCCTTTTTACTTTTCCGAGATGCTTGATCCCCTGTGTACTCAGGAAGAGCTCTGCAGGCTTTGAATCAAGGCTGAGGTTCCTCACCGCAGCTGGCGCGGCTCTCTAAGACTACGTTCAGAAGCAATTACTAGATCACATCCTTAATTTGTACTTGACAATGTTCAACTCATACACACAGTAGGTGGGCGGGGGAATTTGATGGCTTTAGATTGTGTGGGGAAAAGGAAAAAATAGTCTTTGCTCTGTTATTTGGCATGAAAATGATTAATCTCTTTTATATTCTTTTAAGTTACAGCGTGGATGTGGAGCGAAAGAAACTTAGATTTTAATCTTTTCACTGAAGTAAAATAATTAAAAGGGTTTCACAAGCTCATTTATTTCCACATGAAATATTCTATTGCAGGCATGTTTGAAAAAGCATTTCAGAAGTTAGCGATTTAAAGCAAGCAGCTGCATACTGATAACAGGGGAAATATCTCACTGAGGCTTTAGATCACAGGAATCCACTCAGCAAAGGAACCAATTTTTCTTTCTAATTTTGAAAAAAAAACCCGACCCCACTGGTTAGAGTGCTAGCCTGAAATGAAAACATGTGTCTGCTTATTTTGCAAGAGAAACATTATAAAAATAGGTTGAAAGAGCTGCAGTGCTTTTAATATCTCACAAATAATCATTTACTACGAGTAGTACTCCTTCTTCCTCTAACTGCCACTCGTTTTCTTACCTACAGACAGCTGATGTGCCACTGTTCATAGGCTGTTTTAAATACTGACTGATTATTAACTCTACGCTTGCTACCAAAGTTGCTGTCATGGGGAGGGGGCCACTGCAGCGGGTCACGTGTGCTCCCAGCGCTCGCTGCAGCACACCCCGTGAAGTCCCGGCCGGTGTCTGTCTGCTGGTCTCAGACTGGGGACTCTAGCATCACAAGCATCTAATGCAACAAGGGCTTGTAATTATTTGTTTTCCGTATTCTTGTAGCCCATTCTTGGACCTTAACCCCTGACAGCTCAGTTTAAGCAAATGATAAAATGTTTTAGCACATGAGTCAATGCTTAGGTGGAAAATGTGTTTGGGGAGAACTGATGATTTATAAGCCAGTTTTCTTAATCCATTTTTCTGTCCTTGGACTTGCCAAACACAAAGACAATCAAATCCTGGTGGTATTTACACTTCATGTCCATCTAGAGTAACTTAGCAGGTCAAAGAATTATCTCAGTCTGACTCTTGTGTAACTGAGGGGTTCTCTGGGCCAAAGGGTGCTGTGGCAAAAAGAGACTGGACTGTGGGGTTTAAGCAAATGATTTATTTGAACTCACAGGTTTAACTGTAGGGTCCAAGCAAGCCATCTGTTTGAAGTCTTAATACACCACTAATGCAGGTTTTTATGGATACAGTGGAATAATGCACTATTACAACTGAAAAGCAAGAATACACTATAGCATATTAGAAAGCGTGCTAAATATTATACATGTGTTAGTTAATCACCCACCTTTGCAAACTGACAGCGTGCTGAATGTTCACTTACTGCTCCAGGTAAGGGCTCTCAATCTTAGAAAAGTCACCTTGGCCAGTGTCCTGACCAAGAGGGAAGGGTGTCCGTACAGGTGAGCGTTGGAGAAGTGACTCCCCCAACATCTAAGCTAAGCCTTAGCACTTTTATCCCCTGGCTTGTGTGACTGATTATACAGTTTGCATAGGCAAGGTTGTGGCTGAAACCCTCCAGGTAGTTGTGGCAAAACTTTGCCTCACTGGATTATGCCCTCTGGAGACACGAAAGTTGCTGAAACCACCACTGAAGCTCTCCAGATGGTCCTTATCTTACTTTCTCAGGAAGCCCCATAGTGGTTTGAATTTAGACACAGGACATACCATTTGTTGAGGAACTGCAAAGCTCAGCTCAGGTTTTGGTTCTTTGTGTGGTGTAGCATGGCCCTGTTGGGCCTGGGGCTTATAGACAACTCAAGGCTGAGCCCTGTGTGTCCTCCCTGCATAGACAGGGCCACAGATAGGCAACTCACACAACCTCCCTGGGAGTTGCCTGCATGCACCAGCTGATACCGAAACTTGCTTAGGAACTACGAGTCAGAAAATCCATACAGGTGCCACTGGTAGGCAGACAGGCTCTCACTTGGGCTTCTTGATGGCCCATCAAGCTAAAACCAGCTTCTCACTCCTGTGACAAGTTTTCACCTACAGATGTCTCCTGTGACATGTGGGACCATGATTTTCTTGGCAACTTTTCAAAACTGGGCTTTTTCAGAAGTATTTCCATATTCACTCAATAGTTGGATGTTTGAAGTTTGGGAGACTTGGAGAAAAATAGCTTCAAGAGAATTGAGGGTTCAGAAAGTCATTCTCTTGTTATCAGTATTTTAATTTCACCTGAACTCAGACTTAAGCCCAAAAGGAATCATTAAATATTGTATTCTTCTGTAATCACAGGCCGTTGAATTTCATACAGTTACTCACTGTTGAAGCCACAAAAATGTCTGATTACTCATTTCTTCCATGTGAGATTTTATTGTTGATTTGAAGACATCCAGACATGGAAAGATCTCCACTTCTCTTCATGGTTTGTTCCAATGGCTAATCACTCTCACTTGTTTCTCAATTAAATCTCTCTGACGCTGGCTTCCAGCCATCTATTCTTACAATGTCTTGCTCATGAAGTAAGACAGCTTTAGTAAGTCAGGGTCAGGCACTGGCAAGTTACATCTGCTCAAGCAAAACACTCTGCAAGAATGGTTGTTAGCATTTTTAATTATAAACTCTTTATATATTTATTTAAATGAACTGAAATTAAAAAAAAAAAACCCAAACCACACCAGTGAATTAGTGTTTTATATAGAATTTTTAATGGCATTGAGCATTATATGAGCATATGGTTTTATTTTAATATTTCTGTAGGCAGATATTTTTGAGAATTGCAAAGTACAAAAAACCTGCCTATTTGTTCTTCTGGTTTGTATAAGGAACATCTGCATTCTTGTCTATCTCAGGTGTCTGTTTATGAAGTTAGAGAAATCCAGTGTCTAAGGAATAGGCCAGAAGAGCTCTGGAAACTCTAAAGAAATACCAATTGACAGTCTGTCTGACTAAAGAAAATGAAATAAATCTCTAAGCTTCACCTCTCTGTAATGAAACTCATAGGGAAAAAAATTAAAGTCCCAACTATGTAACTCAGTAGCTGTGTTTTCATTAGAAAGCTGTCTCTTCTCTGTCTATTCTACCTGGAAATCAAGATGCTCAGAGAAACTGAGCCCTCAGATGCCTGGAAGAAATGGGAATTACTCAAAAATGCAGAAAACACAGCAATGGGTCTGCATTCTTAGAAAACTATGAAGTTTTGCTCTCAGTGCTGCCACATGCTTTACTGCTTTGGCTGAAATATTTCTTTTACAGAGTCCTCTCAGATTTACGAACTGTTAACATCACTCTCCACGTTAATGTTACTGCACTGGGTTGGGTTCATCTGTTGCCTTTTTACAGGCTGGGTTCAGGAAGGTGGAACCATAAAGACATACTGAAAACCTGAGATAAGCACAATAATGTTTTGTAAATCCACCAACCTCGAAATCCATAGGGATGTGAAATCAGGCAGGGAGCCCAGAGGCAAGGGCAGGAAAAGCAAAAATATTGAAAAAAACACAAAACAAAAAAACAACCCACCAAAGTATTGCTCTAGAAAGTTCCTGACATCTTTCTAATACAAGTTTTAAAGATCCCTGCAAAACCACCTAGCCAAGGTTTGTTTTAACAATTGAGACAATGGTCTAACTTCTTGTTGTGATCCACCACAGAGGAACACTGCACTTAACTAATTGTTGTGAATGAATCGATTACACAATTACCATTAATGCAGTTATCCAATTATGCCCTCCCACACAGCTAAAGGAAATCAAAGACAATCCATACATTAATGTGCTGCACCTTTTCTGCAGGATATTCTGGCATCACATTAAGTGCTATTTCTAGAGACTGCCTGCAGCAGTTTTAAATTCTGCTTGGGTTGAGTAAAGGGGAGATAATGTTACTTCAATCTCTTTTGAGTCATCTGGGTTTTGTTTTGATCATATTTCAGGAATATTCACATGCTTCCCCTACATACTGTAAGAGTATTTTTGTAACATAAATTTCCTCTTTCTAAGGTCATTTATTTTAGTTTCAATGCAGCCACGCTGATAAATGGGAGACGAAGGGGCATGAGAACTCACTTCCCCATTTAGTCAGACACTCTAAGCAATAAAATATACTCCCCAGGTAATAAGAATAGTTTTGGGCCAAATCTTACATACAAAAACTTAATTAGAAGAGTGAAGAACTACAGGTTTCATCTCTGAGGCCATCTCTATACCCCTTTATTGGGTTAATGCTGAGGGCAGCTGATGCTGAAGCACTCCTGTATCCATACTGCAGCCCTTCAGAGCACCCTGGCAGACCCTGCACTCTACCCCCAAGCCCTTGCAGCTCTCTCCCAGCTTGTTTGCGTCACACAGATCCAGGCCCTTGCCTGGCCCCATGTAAATGGTTCTGATTAGTTTACATTCCTAATTACCGCTGCCATATAGCACAAAAAGGGGAGAGGTGGGGGAAGACAGTTTTGAGCTCCCTGCACTAGCCATTGGCAGCTAGATGCGGGTGTTGAAAGGAGTGATCAGCAGTTGCACGCTCAGCTTTCCCTGAGCACCTGCAGAGCCATACACTTTATTTCCTTGCAGAGGTCCAAGTCCATCGGCATTGCCTCCGTTAAGACTACTTTTGGTTTCCTCATTCCCATACTTTGCTCAGACCTATGCCCCAGGGCTACAAAGAAGTGCGCTCTTGTGGCCTCGATGACCTGTGAAATCTCAGTCCAGTGTGGGATGTTGTGGAAGCCACCGTGCAGCCAGGCCTGCCACAAAGGCTGTGATAAGACTGGCCATGGCAGGAGAAGCACAAAGAAGGCTGTCTGCTTTTCTAACAGAGCAAAAGAAGCCATGCTGAGCCCAAGGGAACCACTGCAGGGCCTTGCGTGATTGAGGGTGTCTCCAAGAGTAAGTCTGAAGGACGCACCCTCTAAGAAGGCAAGGAGGGAAGAAGTAAAAGCTTGAAGACAGAGGAAGTACCTGCTAATGGAGCTGCACAAGGCTACTAATGACTGTCAGTTACAGATCCACCTTCTCTGTGTTTTCTTGGCTGTCATGTTCTCCATTTACCTACTTGTAGGTTAATGCTGGTAGTGCCAGGTAGGATTTGCTGGTCACCTTGTCTTGAGATGTTACCAGATCACTTTCCAGATATTCGTATACACAACTGGAAGAATACGTGATCACTTATCATTTGACATAAAAGAATGTAGGAGCTACAAGAAATATGGTGATGCAGTCAGGGGAAGAGATCGTCCTTCTTGGGCATCTGTCATTTCTAGGGACATGGTTTAGTGGTGGGACTGGCAGTTAGGTTAATGGTTGGACTCGATGATCTTAAAGTTCTTTTCCTACTGAAAAAATTCTCTGATTCTGAAATCAGCAGCATTCTCACTCACCCTCGCACCTTGGAAAAGCCACTGCTCTGAAGGACAAGTCTCAAGGTCTGTCTTTCAAAGGACCCTTCAAAGCAAGTCTTGGAAAAGCAGACAACTGGAAAACTTCTTGGTCCTCCCTGGATCTTTGCTTGGGCTGATACAAGTGTGGAAGCCAAGGCAGGGGTAAGAAAACACTGACTAGTGACAGAGATTTCTGTCTGGGAAACTAAGAAAACATCCAGCTTGGGTAAGACTGTGGGAAAGAGTGAGCCCAGTGGGAGAGGCTGGTGCTGTCTGCCTTTCTGGGGCACACCGGGCTGCTCAGAAATAGATTCCTGACATGTACTCACAGACAGAATTAGCTGGTGCCTGGCCTGGGAGGGAATGAGCTCCACAAGACTCACATAGAGCCATCAAACAACTTGGATAAATGCTGCAAGCCTGGGATGGAGAAATGGAGGGCTGGGTGTCAGGGCATCAGGGGAGGCAGCCGACTGGCTTAAATAGTTTAAGTTCAAAGACTATTCCTATTAAGATCTTTTCTGATGTGGTGTGAAGTGGCTGTGGGAAGCACTGGCTTGCTCAGAAATGACATAGGGGCAGACTCTGAGGACAGGAGCACGGCAGGTGCCTTCTGCAGCTGCTGGTGTGGGAGCACTGGGCACACAGAAGCCACTCAGCCCTGCCACACACTTCTTCTGCTGATGCTGACAGGGCAGATGCAGGTTCAGTGTCCATCTGGCCACCAGTGCAGGGACAAGGAATCACAATCAAGTGTGTGCAGGGAGGCTGAGGGGCATGAGGAGGGGGTCCTTCTGTCAGACCAGGGCTGCAGATGTACAGTCCTGCCTGGAAGCTTCGTGATCACAGGGCTGCCTGCCTGCAGGCAAGGCTGGTCCTGGCACTGCTTAGCTGGGCTGGCACTCCTGGCCAGGGAGAAGCTGTCAAGGACAGAGACACCCTGGAACAGGGACACCCCAAAGGACTGCAGCCATGGGTGACCCACTCAGGAACAGAGCAGGAGAAAAAGCAGCAAGTGTCAAAGAGCAGAAAAACATCATCATGACCAGGAGCGTGTAGGTTTGTGAGACAACACATTGTAAGCACAACCAAGAAGCACTAGAAGTTGATACAGAAAGGGCAAGAATAAAAAAGACACGAGCAGATATATAAGCAGAATGATTATACTCACAGTTTTAATTAAAGGCAAACTAGTATTTTCTCTGATGAATAAAAGGAATAGAAGAAAAAGTTAAAAGAAATCTAATGTGTATGTCTATGAATGAAATATTTCAGTCTCAAAGGACCAAAATGGGAAAAATAAAGCTTGTTTCATTTCTCGTTAGATTCCCTTTCAAAAGACACCTGGCTCTGATATCCTGAATGCATTTAATCACATCTGTCCTAGCAAGCAAGAGTGAACAACCTAAACTGCATAAAAATTGTTGCTGGCCCAAACACGACTCCCTAGGAATGAAAGCCAGCCCCATTAATTATTTTCTGTAGAGCATTCCCAAAAGTGCATTATTCATGCTGAAGTTCTGAGCGTGTTGTAGGTCACGAGGCAGAGGTGGGAAGACCCTCATTAGGATGCAGGCAGCAAGCTACATCTTTGGACTGAGAATGCATAAACTTGTGGGAGAGGGGGGTGACAAAAATGACACAGAATTCATTACAATTGATTCATTAGCTTTAATGGAAGTGCTGCGATAATGATAAAATGTACATGTACATGATTAAATGTACAAAGAACTCGATGGGAACCAGGTGACCCAGAATCAGCTACAAATTTCAGTATTTACCAGCTCTCCTTTCCTCTCTGTAGCCTGTGCCTCCAACTGTGTGTTTCTCCTGTCTGTTCAAGATCATCGGAACAGCAAGTGTCAGAACCAGTGGTGCTATGTGACTTCCACATCTTTATGGACCTTCTGAGCTTACATGACTGTTATATCTAAGTGATAATAAAATGCATTATATCTTAATGACATAGTGAGTTACTGCAAAAATGTTTTATTCTATGTTCACAAAAATATAAAAAAAACACTTGGTGCATCCTATGCTGAACTTATTTTCTTTTGTAATGAGCATGCAAAAAGGCTGCTGTGTTATCATTCTGAGTTTTTCTGAACATACTCACCCAGATTATGCAGTGGTAGGCATGTGCAGTTGATACGAAGGAGCCAAGCTGCATCAAATTTCCCTTGGGTACCGTGTGAAACTGCACAGTAAATGAGTGTTGCTGTAACTTAAACAGATACTGACTCTTTGGAGACATGAAAATAAAAATGTTGTGGTGTTAAAATGTTGTCCTGACAGGTCTATTACACTCTTCACAAAGTCTGATGGTTTTCTTCCAAGAGTAGCTATCTTAAAAATTAATGATGCATACTTCAGATGTGATCTCATTGCTGATGCCCAGCTCGGTAGGTTCAGATGAGATTCCAGCTGGGTGGGTACACCTGTAGTGTACAGGGCAATGGGCTCAGTTCACCAAAATGCTTTCCTTCTGGGTAGCTTCATCTTCCTACTTAATCTGTAGGGACTGTCTGTGAGATCTTCTGCTCTGTGTTCTTTCCAGTTGCCAGTAAGACTGCCTTACATCTCCATCTTGGGTTACAAATTCTGTGTGACAGCATGAACAGAGTGTTTTGTTTTGACTGAAGTTTGCAAAAAAACAACAAATATTTTAAAATGTGAAGCAGAAAAAGACCTTATTCTATAGCACCCTTTAGATTTTCCAGTAATATTTGAAAAGATCCAAGCAGGTGAGAACTTCCCTCCATGAAGATGTATAGAGCATTCAGAGAATTGAAAATCCCAGTGTAACCATTGTGATAAACTCTCTCTGGCTTATCACCGAATAACAATATAGAAAGTAAGTGCCTTTTAGCCTTTTGATTTGGACTCATTTAAAATTAATTAATAACTGTAGTCATACCTGAAACATGCAAACCAACTTTCTAAATGAGTGTCTCTGTGATTTAACACAACTTCTTGCCTGCTCCCACCCAGTCAGCTCCCTCCGGCACAGAGAGAACCCCAGGAAATAGGTAAAATTGGCCTTCTGACCCTGAGGCCAGCAGCTTTGGCTCTGCCAGGGGAGCACAGGCTGTGAGGCAGCACAGCTCAGCATCCCGCACCCACCCGCAGCCTCAGATTTAAGTAGCTTCATTTGGACCAAGATCCAATGGATAAATTCACCCCCTGTATTCCCAGTATGGGCGAAATCCCGAAACTTATGTGGTTTTTTCCTTTACGTCTGAATGGTGGCTTACACTGCTTGAGCTTACCCTGATAAAATCAATCAATTCTTCTCTAAATGGGAATTAATGAAGATGTATGCTTAATAGCACACTGGGCTGGCCGGGTGCCCAGGTATTGGTGCATTTTCCATTACTGGAATTCATTTACTCTCACTGGTGTGCAGAATTTGGATTTTATTGTTACTCTTTCTAAATTAAAAAAAAAAAAAAAGTGGAGGCAGAATATCCAATTAGGACTATAAGGCTGAAAAAAAAATAACCCAGGTTTGGTCAACAGGACAAAGTGCTCCCTTTGTTTGCGTGGCATTTTAGTGAGGGCATTCCTAAAGGAGCTGTGGGATCTGATATATCACTAAATGCTTCAGTTTTCAAAGCATCTATTCTCACAGAAAATAAAACCTTATGGAACTGGGTCATACCTGAGTCTCTCTTTCAATAGAAAGAGCACTACATAAATTTTCTGGTTAACAAGTGTTTGAACTGACACAGGCTTCAGTTCTTTACAATGCTGGTCGCATATGTTAAAAGATGCTCCAAAAGCTGCAGAATGCTACCTGCTCTGCTGAGTATCTGTTTTATTTCTTTCCATATTATATTCCGTTATATGAATGGCAGAAAAAGAAATGAAGTAAATTTTCTGATAAATTTTTCTTTTGAAGACTGAAAACTACACATTATTGTTTTACATTATGACTTACCACCCTTTTTTCCCTCTTCAGGAAAGAGTTAATTTTTGCTTCATTTACCTCATCTGCTTCCTAAGATCCCAGAGCTGTGCAGCTCCAGCGTCAATAAAAATAATTTCTATTGCATACTATAATAAAAGAGTAACATAAAAAGTTAAATAGGAATCTGCATCTATTTTGGATGTGAAGGCACGGGTACCTTTCCCTAGCACCTTCCAGTGGAATAACCCTTCCTATTTTCATGCTGGAGAGCACTTCAGCACGGAGCAGTCTCAGCTGACTTCCCTGGTGCTACTCACCGGCTGCAGGGAGACAGGCAGCCAGCTGCTCTGCAAGACGAATGTTTATTCTCACTAAAATCTGTGCTGCCATATCTCGTATAATTAAGGGAAATGCATTTTCCCGGATGGTGGAAGCTGAAAAGCACATAACCGCATGCTTTACATTAATTTATGTGAAGGTTTAATTTTGGATCATCTATCCAAGTGACCACTTTGCCACTGCACAGACCGATGTGTTAGGTCCTGGCACGTAGAAAACGGTGGGAGTTTTACCATCACCCAGGATTTCCTCCAATAGCCACCCTGCAAACTGCAACTATCAGCATGCTTGGCTAACTTGATTTATTTAAATAGAAGAGGAGAGTTTAATAGTATTTAACTAAGCTCATACACTGATAGAGCCGGCAGAGTTAAACCCAGCTGACCTTCAGCAGCCTACTCCTGTCAATGTAAATGGATCTTTGTGTCATGGACAAGGGAATCAGGATGACAAAATGAGAATTATCCTTCACACATCACCCCCTGGTACCTGGCAACAGGTAACTACCAAACATTGCTGCCCAATCTGAACTGAATGTGCTAGAACAACTAGAACACACTATTTATTTATTATATCCATCTATTTATTTATTTTTTAAACATCTGCAATGAAACACAGCTGTATGTATGTATGTGTGTATACACACACATGCTCTGACATGTATATGTGGGTAGATAGATATAGATTTACACACCTGTTGGGCTGCTCTCCCACTGGAACAAAACTGTATCTCTTCCTGCAAGTGATTATTTGATCCCAGACAAGGAGCTTCATCCTGCAAGAAGATCAGACAAATAAGCTGTCAATACTTTTGAACCTCTCTTGCAGGAGCAAGTTCAAATCCCTTTTAAATATTGGGTTTAATAAGAAACTTGCTGTCACTGTATGAACAATAAAATAAAATAATATCATTGCAAGAGCTCTGTGTGTTCCTGGTGGAATTGTCAGCTCTTTGGAAACAATTTTCACGCATTTTCCAGCAAAGTTTGACTGCTTTGTCCCATATTCTAATGCTGCCCTGGGGGGATTAAGCTGCTCAAAGGTTGCATCAAGTCCTGCAGAGATCTCAGGGAGAACGTACTTGCTCATCCTGGCTGCAGATGTTTAGGGCAGAGGTTGAGCTGCTGCTCTGTGCTGCCCGTGGGCCAGCAGCACTACAGAGGTTTGGGAAGAGACTGACACTGTCATTTTCAGGGCTGGGACAGATTGTTTTTCTGAAGTAGTACAAGAGATGCCACAGAATTCTTCAGTTCACGCTTCTCCATGAAGCTAGGATGAGCATGTTGGTGTAAATCAGCAGGGAGCCCAAAGTCCTTCTGTTGCTGTGCTTACTGAATTACTTTGTGATATAGTGACTAGAACTTTTAGAGTCATAGTTATCTGACTATTTTTAAACCAACTATTAACCACAAGCTGGTATGGCACCGGCACCGAAAGAACTGGGCAGCGAGCTTCCCTGCTCTTATAAGCATCTATGAAATAATTCGTAAGCTTTTGAATTCATATTTGGCAGAGCACTTGAGCATATGCCAATTGAAAGTATGTAAGAAGTCCCTCTGGCTTACATTTGTGATGACTGGGGAGGAAAAGAACACTGTCAACTTGAGAAAATATGTGAGAAGAGATCACTCTCTGGAAGTGCACGTTTACTAAAAAGCGGGAACTCCTTACAAACACTTCAGCTGGAGCTTTCTGAATCCTCTAACACAGCAGCCAGAGGAAGCTTTCACAGATGTAAATCTCAGCTGATTTAATCATAGAATCAGATGATTTGGAAACTGATGAAAAAGCTACAAAACCCAGCAGGCCTCAAAGGGCAGGTGACATCTCCAGCCAGCTGATCTCCTGGCAGCTTCTCACGCCTGGGGGTTGTTCTAGCTGTTTACATTTCCACTTGTTTCTGATGTTGAGTTTATGTATTTTGGGGCAGGGGGAGGGGTCTGTTCCTTTCGTCTTGCGAAATCAACCTGCAGACACCAGATGCGGAGGCTCCACGTGACCCTGGACATCGAGGGCCCCTGTGCTTTGACAGCTTTCTATACCTGCCAGCAGCGAGGGTATTCTGCCCTCTTAGTAAGAAATAATTAAAGGAGAGACTGAGATGGGCTCTTGCAACCACTCCACATAAACTATGAAGGGCAAGGCAGGAGAGCAGGTCCCTTCAGCATCACTGAAACCTCCGAAGGCAGTTGCAGCACTAATCCTTCCCCCCATTAGTGGCATTTCCACTACCATTCCTGTACCCAGCATGTCTCCACCAGCTATCAACACCTTCCTAGACATTTACAAGGAGTGGGTGGATGGGTCAGAATAACAGGGTCCTGCCCTACAGCATAGACTAGGAAGTATTCAGCAATTTAGCATGAATGACTAATTCAAAAGTTTATTTTCAATGGAAGAAATTGGATCTGCAATAATGAACTTCTCTGTGTTTTGAGTATTATAATAGATAACACAAAATGATGGAAACATTTGGCAATGCAGAAGTAATGCAAAACAATTTCTGTTATAATACAAGGCAAATGTTGGCAACTGGTAGCATTTAAAAAGCAACAATAGGAAACAGATCAGATGAACCACTAATTTTTATAGCATAGTAGAAATGCAACTGCTCTACAGGCTTTTACATATCATAAGACAAGAAAAAGATCAATTACATACAGTCAAACCTATGACAGAATAACTGATCCACTGCATTTGAAAAGTAGCTTTGTATACCTACTTCCAGACAAAATGTAAATATAATTTGATTTCTTGCTGAGCACGTTGCATTAATTTTTGTAATATTAGTGCTGGTTTGTATTTTTTGTATTATGTATCAGAAAGTTGCCTGTTGTTGAAGTGCCCACTTCCTTTTAAACACCGGCACTGTTAAATTAGAGCTATGCAAACAGTCACCATTCAAGAAAACAAAACAAAACAAAACAAAACATATTTTGTCACTTTAGTAGGGAAAAATCCTGCTTTGAAAAATTAGGTAAATAAAAACACATCTATGGCAGTACAAATCTAAAAAGATTTTCATACATTGCATAAAGTTCCACTGTATCAATTCCTTTAGGAAAAAAGTTTTGCAGACATATATGTGAAGCAAGTATTAAAAGTACAGTTCTGTGTCACTTGAGTTTAGGAGCTAGTGGGACATTTGATTCCTGTTTTCCAGGTAACACAATAACATTCACTCAAAACCAGTGATTATGGGGCAACAATCGTATACGTTTATACATTTGTAACTACACCTTCAAGCAGGTCATTGAAGATGCATTTGTGCTGCTAAAATTACTCAGAGGGCAGCTATACACATTCCGCATGAACAGCTGAAGGATGGTGTTACCAATTAGATGTCAAAAAATCTTTCACAGAGCAGTTTCATTTCTGAAAATGGAAATCCATTAAAAATTACAACAAGAATTAGAGATACTTGAATCAAATCAGGCCTTCAGATTATTCCCCTAAGAAAAAATGTACCATTTTTTTTCTAACCACTTGACTTGACAAGGAAAAGTTATTTAGGAAAGTTTTACTGATGAAACAGAGACCCAGACATTGTAGCAAAGAATTAAATATATCATAAAAAGGCAGACTTGAAACTTCAAAGTAACTTGGAAGAACGATTAAGTGTGTAAGCAAGTACTAGGACAGATATAATGTGATTCAAAACCTAAGCAATTAGCTAAATTTTCAAATTCACCAGTAGCTTATTAACCTAAACTGTCCAGAGAAGTCCTTGATACATGGATCACTTGACTTCACTTGACTTGGCTATTTAACCCCCTGTTTTTCATCCAGAAACAGGTATTGATGATGTGAAACGAACAGACAAAATTCACAAAGCTCAGAGATCCTCGGGTACGTTAGTGCCCTCTTGGGAACCTGAATGAAGGCAAACAGAAAAAGTTCAGATCACAAAAGAAACCAAAAGACAACTCAGGACTGTATAGTAAATATGCAAACAAAAGTTGCTGTATTTCCACATTTGCATTTGCATTCTCTTTACAAAGTTTGGCTTTAGGGTATTCAAGTGAAATGTTTGCATTTTATAGAGAACAAGGCAGAATTCTCTCCTTGATACATCTGTGGTACTGTGCATAGCTTTATCCCACCTCTTAGGTCTGGGGTTTTAGATCTAAACCCCTCAAAATGTTACAATCAGTTGTGGTGCTGGAAGAAGGAACTTCATCTGCAGAAGTCTATTGACACTTTCTCAGCCAGATGTCTTCAGGTACCCAAACCACACTCTTCACTCCCCAAGAAAGTGAGAGATAGAATCTTAAGAAGCTATTTTTTACCATTTTTAAATGGTCAACCATGCCATAAATTAATTACCCCTCACCTGGAACAATCCTGCAGCAATGAAAAATGATTAGGATAAGAGCAATAATGTTGTGATAGCATCTATTTTTTGGAGCATGTCTCAAGTGTTTAGGGACCAACAACCATGTACACTGTCCAAAGGCTGGTTCTGCTGCCAGATTTGATTTTTCAAGGAATTTTCCCTCATCATAAAAGAAGTTGCTTTCTCATTGAAAGATTAAACATTTTCTGATTTTTTTCAATGAAAACCCAGATTTTTTCACCACATAGAATTTCCATGCCAGTGTTTTCAGATTTTCATTAAAACTGTTTCTTCATGAATCAGCTTAAACTATTATAGTTATATGATATCTTGAAAGGTATTAATTCAGCCTAATATTTCATATCAAGAAAGCATTTGAAAGATAGCTTTGTTGAAATTTCTGTGCCATAGCCTTCTAATTAGAAGAGAAATTTCTAAATATTTGCCTGGGGCAATCCACCTTTTAGAAGAAACAGTCCAAAACTGCTGAGAATTTGTACTCAATTCCAGTTGCAGGATCCCCTGCCTTCATCTGGTGTTCACACAATATCCTTACAGTAATGACAGCAATTACTTTCATATGAAATAATACTATTATTACTACATGCAATGAATTTGTAGCTTTTTGTTTGCTAAATGAAATTTGGCAACTAAAACTGAAGGTCAATATCACTTGACAACCCAGGAGCAGAGCAATGGGAAGAGCTTTGCAGATCAGTGGAAAAGGCTTGGGAACATCAGTGCTGCTATTTTGACTCTGTTCTAGCACCAACATTTGTACTGATGCAAATCCTTCTTTTAAAACGTTTTTCTCTACTAATATATACTGTCCTTTGTAAGCTCTGTTCTTCTGATTGGTCTTAAAAGCCAAACTTCCCTTTCACAGTAGTTTCTGACCTTGAAAATGATAGGTTGACTTTCATTAATAAAAGCCTAAGTATGGAGACTTATTTTTTAATTTGACAGCAAATATAAAATAGCTTAAAAAGAATCTATAAACCTCTTCTGAAAACTCTGTAATCAGGCAGGTCTTTATTTAAGCTGAATAACTATTCAAGTCTGACTGTTGGGATGGTTTTAGACCCAGATTTAGACCACTTAGCTGTCTACATGTGTGTTAGGTGTCAAGACTCCATGCCGTGGAAATCAAGTAGACATATAGGACAGACTCTACTTAGCTCACTCAGCAGCAGATATCCTGCCCCCAGCACATGGGCTGGGCACCTCAGCAACTTTGGAGGTTCTACTGGTCCAATCTGCATGCCCTTGAAAAAGAACAATATACCCAGTGTAGTCCAGACCCCTATATATGCAAGGGGCAGGAGAGGAAGAATTTCAAACTCGTGCTTAATATCTAGCACGATGGTAATATCTGGTTTCTTTTTATGTCAAAGAAAAGTCCGAGTTCTTCCCCAGAGAGTGGGGAATTGTCTACATATGGGTAAAAAGAGAATGAATGAGAATGATTTAGTACTAGAATCAAATGTTCAACTTCTTAAAATGTTCAATATTTCTCTCACATTGCTTTATTAACTTACCCACCATTTTCACCAGCAAAACAAAGAAGAAAATTAGAATTACTCTGTGATTTCCTGGACAAGTCAAGAGGCTGTGCAACTTGGCACGCGAGTCATAAAAACTGACCCTTTTTTCAAAATTAACTGTAAAAAATATATTTATTGTCATGAATTATAGATCCAAGCCCTTCCTGTTGACTACATCATTGAATTCCATTGTAAGACCTTCTCACCCATAAATCTTGCTACAAGTAAATTTGAAAACTTATGAGTAATTCTCAAGTGTTCAAATGAAAACATGCACTCTGAATGCATGTGTAGTCATACATAATAAAGAAATTCAGAGCAAAGCTTTTCATAATCAAAATTGTAGGCACTGATCCTGTATTGACTACTCCTTCCTGCTCGTTTTACTACTGACAACTCCTAATAGGCATTAGGGTCAATAAAACCAGTGCGTTTCATATGTTATATGTATTCCTCATATTCAAAGGACTATTCAAAGGAAAAGCTTGTTCTATCCTGCAAGACTATTTTTGATAACTGCCCATGATGTGGGTTGACGTACCTGGCCACAAACCTAAATTTATTCATTTTGGATGACAGACCATTTTGTCCTTGGATTTGATCTTAGCACCACAAAAACATTTAGCCACCACATTTTGTTTAAAATTACTAAGTAATATACATAGCTTCACTTTAATGGCTTGTGGTTTTAACTTCAGCTCAGATTCAAATGAAATTCAGCAGCACAAAACCCAGGTTTATTGTAGTCTGAAAGCAAATGAGCCAATCAAAATACAAATTTAAGCCAAACTCTAAGTTCTATTAAATAGAAGATGCCTTTGTATTTAATGTTGCTTTTTCCACACACACACACAAAAATGCTCAACAACAAAACAAACCAAAAAACCCCACAAAGCAAAGCAGAGCAAAGCTTTATTTCCTAATTTCCAAGAAATCCAAGAATCTTAGCTCCTGCTACCTCCTTATTTTGCTCTGGAAGCCATTTGTTTAGAAAAGTTTTTTCTTTGGAGACATGATCTGAAAAGAGCAGGAACTATTATAGACATGATACTATTTTAATAAAGAAAGATATTTAGAATTTGTAATGAGCATACCCAGAGTTTTCTTTCAGCACTCCAGAACATCCTAAATAGAAAGCTTACTCCTTTTGGCTTTCTTTAACTTTGAATAACTTTCTTCTTTCTGTTAACAAAAAACAAACAAAAAAAGGGCAGAAATCTTTAGGGAAAGCAGGAATACTAAGCTAGCAGCTCAACAAAAAAGTTGTTTCTGAGTGAAAGGCTTAGTTGAATGATACGAGAAGTAATTAATAAAAGTTTCCATTTTTCAACATAAACACAGTTTAAGCTGTTTTTAAGTACAGTGGGTAAATAATTAAAACCAGAGCTATTTTGAAAATATCCCTTTACATGCTGGCAGACAAGACTTTCAAAACCAACTGATCATTTTTGATGTCCAAACTTGAAATAGTAACAGAGGCTTCTCTCCAGAGAAGTGTTTAGCAGTGTCCCCAGTCAGTACCATTGTATTTTAATCTGGAGAGAGGAGGAATCAGACTAATGAGCACTGGGAGAGTCCATCCCTACATATGCCTCTCCTATTCCTGAGACTCCAGCTGAAGCTTCCCTAGAGCTGTGCATCCTCAGCTCCTGCAGCGGCAGTGCTGCCAGGCAGACAGTGGGAACTTGCTGTCTCCTGACACTTCCCAGAAGCAGCTTTGCAGAGCTCATGCTGGTACCTGTGCTACTCAGACTGCCTGGAGAGAGAGAAATGGCATGGGGCACTTGTGACTCGTGACTAGGACAGAACAGTGCCCTTCCCCATCCTAGCAGCGCTGCCAGACCAGCTACAAGATCTCTGCTTGCCCAGTCTGCTCAAGCTGTAGAGCTACCTCCATGCTCATAAGCCCCAGTGTGGCTGAGTCTTTCCCAGTGTCAGGCAAGGACTTCAGCATTTAATTTGTGTTATGGTGGAAGTCTCCCTTCTGCACTCAGGCCCCCAGAACTGTTATTCTTATAACCACAGTTATTTTTAGTTGCTGTTTTTCTTCTCTTTGAGGCTGGCTCCCGACTCTACTGCAGTGCTGGGCCTGTATCTCGTGACTCAGATGGCCCCGTGGAAGGGCCTTTCCCAGCTGCAGTTGGATGGGGCCAGCTCGGAGCAGCTGGGCTGGTGTTTCCCACACCGGCCCTTCTCTCCCCTGCTGAAGCCTGAGCTCCAGGCCATGACTGTGTTCCCACAGCAGGCCCCTGAGGCTCTTGCTCTACTGCCCCTTTCTGAACTGCAGGGAGAGCACAGGCTGTGCTCTTTAATTACAGAATTGTCTTGTATTTGACTTTAAAAGTGTAACGAAACAAAAAGATGACAGATAAAATTTTATGTTAACTAATACAAATTAAATGGAAAAGTCTTATTTATGGATACATACTCTTAAGTTCTTAATCAACAGTTAATGAGTATGTTGACAAGGTAAGTTTATACATTGCAACATGTGACTAAGCAAAGGCACTTCAGATCAAGTACAGGTAATGAGACATCAAATGGTCTCGCTTGGAATGAAATATAAAAGGCAAGGGAACCTGGGTGATAAGGGAATTAAATGCATGCAACTTTTCCCCTGGCTTATTCTGTAGAGTCATTGCACAGCATTTTCATATTTCAGAAATAATCCAAACACAGCTATGTAAGAAAATACAACTGTACTGAGCGTGGAAGGCTTGAGATCTGTTCCTTCTAATGGGCCCATTTTCCAGGTAGTAAAAACATAGGGAATGTGGTTGTAAGGAGGAGATGCAAGATACAACTGATGTTTAAAGAACTAATATTTAGGAACAGAAATGTAGCCCAGCAGTAGGTAAAAGCAGTAAGAGGAATTTAAAAGCACGCAGTATTTAAAAAAAAAAAATATCATATTAGGAACTTGCTAATTGCTGCTGCTGACCCCATCCAGTAATACAATACCAACTTTAAAATATTAAATAATTAAGGCAATATAACTTCTAAAAATCCACAGTGAATTACAAATATCCTTTTACAACTCATTCCTACAGAATTCTTGCTGAATTCAAGCACTTAGGATGAGACACACAGCCCATAGTTATATTAGGCAGGACAAAATTGTTGTCTGTAGAACTGGAAAAACTGCTTCAGAAACAAATTTACATTCAGTAAAATCATTAAATGTTTTCATTTTATCAATATCTTTTGCAGGAGACAAACATTTTAAATGTACGCTTGAAGTAACAGTAACAAAACCAATGGTTAAGGTTAATTTTATCCTGGTTAAGATTAATTTTATTCAGAGTGTGCTCAATAACATTTCTTTGTTTCCCTGTTTTCACTGGAATATGCTGCAATTAAAAAAAAAACCCAAACCCTTATTATTTCTTAATTGAAGTCCTTGTAGATTGGATTAAGTGGTGTATGTGTGGGGATTTTTTTACCTGTATTCTTCTGGCACAACCTCTCTTTACAGGTGCTCCTACGCTGCTCTCTTGGCTGGAGACAGTCAGTTTTGAGGTCAGTGTTTCACATGTCAAATGCTCATTCTCTGTAATCATCTGCAAGTGTAGAAGTTTTTATATTCATTAACAAAAAAAAAAAGAACCAATCATTTTTCTACTTGTTAAAATGGCATACTTTTTCAAGGTGCCCTCATAACACAGAGCTAAATTCTCTACCAAATTACTTTTTATAGGTGAAGAAAGTGATAAGCACAACGCATTTCATCCATGTGCCCAATCTGTGGGATATCATCCTCCTAAGTGCTGCACTCAGATCAGCTCAGGTAATTATTTTATTGAACTGGAGACAGAATCACAGAAAATTTAGGTTGTAAAGTACCTCTAGCAGTCATCTAATCATAACTTTTACTCAAAGCAAAGATAACTTCAAAGTTATATCACATTGCTTTGGGCCCCATCCTGTCGAGTTTTGAGAATCTACCTTATAAGTCCCAAACAGAAAGAATGTGTATCTCAGACAACACAGTAAATAATCTTTCCTTTCAAGGGAAAAAAAAAACCAAAACAGAAAAAAACCACAACAGTGGCTGAAAACATGAACTTATACAGTAGAAATTTTAGAAAACTGTATTAAAAATGATAGTAGAACATGATGCAAGTCATGCTCTTTATTGTCTAATGTTGTTTTAGAATATACTGAATTTGTGAGAACCTGTGAGAACACGCTCTGTTGCTTATTGTACCTGTTCAAAGATAGATTTGGAATGACAACTGGTTGTCTTTACACTACAGTCCTTAGAATTTTCTTCATTTTTGGAGGTGCACATTGTATCATTTAAGACAGATTCATGAATTTTTAACCCTGCTCCTTCATTTGATCTCTTTGTTTGTTGCTGTGATAAACCCAAATTTGTCACTTCACTGTCTAATTTACAAATCTGCAAAGGTGCTTTCTTTGACTGGTGTTGCTTCTCAAGAACCTGCGTGGTATTTTGACTTGCAAACTTTTTTCCCCTTCTTGCAGTGGAATTAGGAGACAGATATGTATTCAGACTCAGATTGATGTTTGATTTCTGAAGCACTGGCCCAACATTCTTAGGAAAGGAAGGAGAATCTGCCTTTTTATGATTGACTTCACTTGAACTCCCACCTGACGCGGAGTTATCAGAAAAAACAGAATCAGTCCTTTGTCCAGCAGACTGTGTTTTCCATCGAAATACAGGTACCGTCTGTTTTGCAAACGTTTTCGTGTTCGTTACCTGCAGTATGTTGTTAGGTGTAGGATTTCTGACTGGCATATTTTGAACGGGTCTGTAAACCTGAGTTACGCTGGACTTGAACACACTCTGCATAGAAGATGAAACACTCATCATTTTTATTGGTGAATGTCTTTCAGCATTTTCTTTTCTCTTCCCATCCATTTGATTTGTGGTCTTTTCGTTCATTTGCATCAACTTTCCTTTGAAAATTGGTATAATTTTGCTGACTTTTGGGGGGGGAAGTTCAAAGGCTGAATTTGAAGGCATTCCTAAAGATTTCACAACTGGTAACTCTGGAACTCCTGGTATTTGCCAATTCTGCGTTGATTTCTCTGTTGCTTCAATGCTGGACTTTTCTGCACCCTTAAGGCTACCCAGAAAAGTGTGTGTTTCTGGCTCTTTGATCAAACGCTCCATCCAGTGGCTGTTTTCCATGCTGCACGCTGAAGAAATTCTAGGCAAAATCTGTTTCCTTGGAGGTGCCTGCATTAGAGATACTACACAAACCATCTCACCGGCCAATTTCATACGCTTAGATTTTATTTCCTGCAATACAACAAGAGTTGTCAAATTGAATGAACTGGATTTAAAAATCTGTAGTGCCACCTTATGCATCACTACATTATATCAACCTAATCTACATCACAATAGGTAATCTTATATTTTCCTGTCTTGAATTAGAACAAACAATATTTTTAGGCAATATTTTGTTGTCACTATAAATGAAGATTTGTTTCCTCCTCACCCCAGTTCTTTGTTTATAAACTATGCTACAATATCACCTTTCTCAGAGGGAAAAACTTAAATTACACTCATTATCTTGGTTTAGTGCTTTGCAAGTGGGTAATGCCTACCCCTTTTGAAGGGGTCTGCAGAGGGTCTGACTGACAGGCTTCCTCATCTCTTAAGACTTCTAAGGGCATCTGTATTCTGAGCAAAAGACAGTTTGGATGTCTGCAAAAACTGCAGATGACAAAGAGGAGCCATTCTAGCTTTGATCACTGCAGAGACATAAACAGGAACTGCTTTCTGAAAGAGGATTATAGTATTTTAGAATCTCTGCAGTTTCTGTCACTATTCTTTGTTCAGAATTAATTACTTCATTTCTTCTTTCACACACGACTACCAAAGAAATTTGAATCTCAGCCTTTGTCACAACCTCAAATTAAAGGACTTTTGATTGCTTGCCTCCTTTCTATCAGCAGCCATGGAGTAAACTGTAGCTTCGGTGGTTTTAAATGTAAGAATTCACAGAACTTTATACTTTTGTTTGTTTGGTTTTGTTTGTTTTTTTTTTTAAATAATAGTAGTTATTGTCATTATTATTGTTATGATGGAAGAAGTGTGAGAAAGTTCTGGATAGCCCACTGTAAACTACAGCATTGCAAATATTGATAGCAAATAATTTACATACATCCAATTTTTTAATGTATTTGTGACGTGAACAACAACATATCAATGGCATAGAGCAATATAGTATTTAATAACATGTTTAATTATAAGATACATGATTGAGAGTTGTTTGTTGTGTAAAGCAGAGTTTTACTCTCTTCCTGTGTTCTGAATATGCTAAAGACCACTTCACACGATGAACAAAGTGCATGCCACTAGTATGCCTATAACAACCCTTACACGCACCAGAGCCCTGGAGAGTTCCCGTGTAGCATAAAGCGCTTTGCTTGTCATCTTTACAGGAAATCCACAGAGGTGTGAAAGATTTCGCTTCATGTCAGAAAGAAAAGAGCTCAACACGCTTTCTGAATCTGTTCTAGGGAAATACTGCACTGGCTGGCTTCGAATGCAACATAAAGGGTACCTGAATAAGAGTTCAGGGATACATAACACGTTTCTTTCCATTTCTACTGCTATGAATCATCTCTGTTGAGAAGAAAGCATGAACATGACTAAAGCTTTTTCAGAAAGGTGAACAAAAGCACTTGGTTTCTTAAGGAACAGAAGCTTATAAAGTTACAGGACTTGAGCATGATTATACCACACTAACCTACCATAGTAAAGATTACTCAGTAGAACTAATCCTTAGTCTAGTCTTTCCTAGCAGCAAAATTCTCTTAAAAACAAATCTTTGTTGGCTACTTTTTTACAGGAATTGAACTCTTCCTTTTACATCACCACTTAGTGTGGCAGTATCATGTGTACAGAAGCTGTGAAGCTAACTGATCTATTTGACTTACTCCGTAGTAGGACAAAGAGACTGGATTGCATATTTTGTTCCAGTTTATCTAGTGAAACAGTTTTCCACTGACTTCTGTGACATTATGGCAAAAGAAAATGTGGCACAACCAAAAGGAAAATTTAGGTCTTATCTAGGGGTGGAGTAGAGGAAATGTAACAAAAGTATTCTGAAAGGATACGTAAAGAACCTTTCCCCTAATCGCTTGAAGTAAACACTGCAGTATATTTTTGCCTCATTAAGATCTTCTGGAAGAATATATCCATACTTAAAAAAACCAAACAGACACATGTATTACAAATACACACTCAACAGGTACAAAAAAGGGAGGAAAAACCAAGAGCAGTGTATATTTCTTACCAGATTCTTCCAGTGCATCTGAAATTCTTCATACGAATGGAAAGGGGATTCTGGAGGAATGATGTGGCTGATATTTATGATCTGACCCATTTTCATGCTGTGCATAGGTACAGAAGGGATGCTTAGAAATGGTATCATAAAACTCAGCTGAAAATATACTGGACTTTTGGGAAAAAAAAAGTAAATTTTATTTTTGGTATTGAAAATATTTCTGGATTATTTGATGTCTTGAGGACTAATACCTTTAGCTCATAAGTTTAAGACAGAACAATAGCAATATTTCTTGAAGCATGGAAAAGAACTTGGCACTGACAAGTCTAATTTCTCTTGTCTGTAATACTACCAGTGAATGTAGAACAAAATCAAATATAACATTACTTCTCCTAGTTTTATGATGAAAATCATAGATTAAAATAGAGATAGTTTGTGACAAAGGTGGAAATATATTTTTCTCTTTAAATTGACACTTTCTGCTAAAATTGTTTTTGAGGACAGTTAATGCTCTTGTATAACACAGAAGCAGCAGAGAGATGACTACAACTGAAATAAAATTTAAATGAGTAGTTTATGGTTCACTGAACAATTTTTCTCATTTTCCATAACACTGATACCATAAAAGTAAAAAAGAAAGATTCTTGAATCTAAAACGGACTGCAGAACATAAATGTTCTTATCACTAGTATCAAATTCACAATTTGCATGGCAAACATTCAAGGAAATGTTTGTTTCTGCTGAAATGAAATGGACTCCTACCTTGGCAAAACATAGCACCAGTTACTTAATATGGAATGTTGGTGAATAACCATATTTTCATTCCTGTCAAACAGCTCTAAGGTGTTTGCTGAAATATCAAAATCTCCCAGCTTAAAACAGGAAAAAAAAAATTATATGAAAATATTTCTAAGGCAGTACACAATTAAAATAATAATAAAAAAATAACTGTGTATCACAATACACTGAGGCTTATATATTATTATTCTTTTTCCAGCTCCAACAGACTATTTCAGAGGATATTCCCATTATCAAGTTGCACACTGTCCTCTGTTAGAGCCTACACTTCCAAAAGTTATGCAAGTACAAGGTTTAAAGTTTATTTAAAGCAGTGAGATTTAAACTTCATTTGAAGTGTTTTAATAAGTAAGAGTACAGAAGGATTTTCTCAATCTAAGAAATATCTCAATTTCATACACAGTTTTGAAAACTCAAATTAGAAACCTGTGTGTGACAGTGTAGTAACTGCATATGCCACCTTGCCTAATCAAGTGCAAAGACCCAAGTAACAGAACTGATGGAACATACAGTTTTAGTGTGAAAATATTTGACTGTAGAGGACAATCAAACACTGAGATTTGAGAAACATTTTCTCTATATATAGTCTACCAGGGTTTGCACTTACTCACTGACAAGAAAATCTGGCCATTTCTGTTTTAGAAAAGGATTAAAATGATCAAACTGATCATGAAGGCACATCATGATCATTTCCATCATTGTTTTGTGTCATTTTGGAATTGCATTCTGACAGATAGCTTTAAAGTTTATTCTAAGAAGAATTTGGATCAGAGATGATTGTTCTGGATGAAACCAGCAAGCCTGACAAATATGCTCCTGTGTGCATGGACATATGCAACAAAGGTGACATGGCTGTCACAAAGGATGGTAATTTTTCAACCTCAGCCATGATTTTGGAAACAATTTATTAACGATGCTTACAAGCAGCACAGTCCAGGCTGCTCCGGTATTTTTGAAGCTGCATAGAAAATGAAGCAAATTCCAGAATAATTATAAACAGGGTCTTTCAGCATAGTGCTGACAACTTACCCGGGGCTTCACTTTCAAGATGTTACTCAAACCTGTCCATGTATTACAGTGAGATAGTGAATGATTTCTAGAAAAGACTGCTAGAAGGAAATCTAGAATCATAAAGACACTTCACTACTATATTCTGCTAGCATTCTTTGGAAAGGTCTCTTAATTATCCTACAATCTCAACGCTACAGGGCTTGCTAGAATGCATCAATATAGATAAAATATGGATGTTATGCACTTAGATGCAGATAGTGAATATGATCTACTGTCATAATGCAATCAGAAATGAGCACTTCTATCCCCATCATGCTAATTACAAGTCACCTAACAGAAAAGAAGAGAACAATTAATAAGACACCTACAGTCACAGAAAAGATATCTGCTTTATACCTCAGGGGGTGGCAACCGAATCGAGCAAGCCTCCACGCTGATGCAAAGCTGTCTCTCTGATACGTTGAGGTCGACAACTAAAATGAAAACAGAGCACAAAGCCCTGCTTTGAACTGTGCTTCATCTGTGACACAGAAAGCTAACCCAGGTCTTTATTTAAAATAACTTTTAGTTAAAATGCTGCATTTGAAAATCAAAAGGCACGGAAATTGAAATTAAGTGCATTTTAACTGTAAGAAATTAAAATAATAATGAATTACCGTCCTTACAATACACCTCCCTGGGAACTCATGGCTGTCTATGCAACTGGATGCTTGAAACCCACATCCTTGGTACACAAAAACCTATTTTCAAAGCAAATGTAGTTCTTATAACCATTGGCTGTATTGGGTCATGCAGCCGAGTATTATGTACCCAGATGTGGTCAATATGAGCAAGACAGGCATTTATTGGTACACTTCCAGAACATTCATTAGCTCTGAGCAAGCTGTAGCGCAGGGACTGAATGTATTATGTTCCTCAGAATACAGCCCGTTACAAATTTAGTCTCCAATATCCCCAAATACAATCTTTAACTTTTATACTGGAATTAAAATATTACTTTGTAATTTATGCAATTGCTAAGCAGCACTCTCTGTGACTACGCTTTTGTAAGCAGCAACCATAGTCCATACAGCACTGACACTTTAGCTTATTTTCCTAGTATTATGGAATTTTCACATCACTTGCAAGACTCATAATTTGAGGCAACACATTTAATTGTAATAAACATTTTTAAATGGTAAATTTCAACCTATGGCTGTAGATTAACAGTAGAAAAATTATGGGGTTTGTGGGTAAAAAAGACTATTACATACAAAGCATCACCTACCATCCGTTGTGTTTTGATGGAGGTTATTTCAGAATAAAAACCAAAAAGACACTGTGTTGGTAACACCAAGATCATGGCAGTATGAAAACATGTAACTATACCTTGCCCTCACAATTTTACCATTAACAGAATTTTGAACTTACCAACAGCATTTTGCCTTCCTGAGTGAGACAAAAAATCTTTTCCTTAATAAATAAAATAGATAGATATTATTTTCTAAACCATATGCCTAATGTCTTTATGCAAAACAAAGGGAAAATCATGCAGCTTTGTTTGTGTGTGTCATGAATACTGAAAGCTTTGTCCCTTTTAAGGAGGAAAAAACTCTCTATCAATTAACTTTTCACTGATTCATTAACATATAAAAAGAAATATATATATATACATTCATATATAATAATATAATATATATTATAATTATATATTATATATTATATTTATATAAGTATATATATTAGTGCACAGCAATTTATACATGCTTTTTACTTCCCAGTAAGGAATTTATACATGGAACTATTTTTAATTGACTAACAGTTGATAAATTTATCAGGTTCAAAAGCCAATCTGTATATTAATAGTACGTATTTTACCATATATCATCAGTTTTGGCCAGTTTAGGAATGTACATGATTAGACAAGCTGCATGTACCAGGATCACATTGTTATTAGTTAATGTCTTTAGTTGAAATCAGTTTTCTACCAGCTACCATCTAGTCCTCTACTTCTAGCTGCTGTTCCTGAATAAGCTGATTTCACTCAGAGAGCTATATATTTTGAAGATGTTGAAAACAAGATACCATTAATAATGTGTCTGGAAATAAGACATCAATATACAAACTTTTATCTATGTATATTTGGAATGAACTATACAATTGCTTTACTTAATAAAAGCACACCTCAGTATCTGGAACACATCTGTTTTCCCACATTTTGGTAATTCACATTTATCCTACACAGGAGTTAGCAGAAAGATGTCAGGCAAAAGAGCTACCATCTAAAAAGCCAGAGTTTGGTGGAAGTAGATGGTCTGACAGAAGGGCACTTCTGTATTAGAAAAGCATGCAAACCATGCTCTACTGATGAAAGCATGAATCTAAAAAACAGGCCAAATTTTTAGAAGATGTTTGCTGTCCAACAGCATTTGCTTTGGAAAGTATTAATGTGGTATGTTGCATTCAGTTGAAATAATTGTTTGATATATAACAAAGATGAAAAAGGGAGCAAGAAGTCCATTCATATTGTTAACTTGAATCATTGAACTCGGACAAAGGAACAACATAAGTACAATCAAATAAAAACAAAATTGTAAGATAAATGAATGAAATAATATAATGAATGAAATAATTATGCAAATTAAATTATGGAAAATAAACGCAACAATAAAGAACTGAAAACTAAATGCTTGATCCCTGACCCAGGTTAGTCAAATACCTTGTACCAAGAGATGACCAGCTTTGTTCCACCTGGGTGCAAGTCTGGCTGTAAGTGTGTAGGAGAGACAGGTTTGGAGAATAGCTGGGCTAACTGTTTGTAGTGCTTCCAGCTAGTAACATCAGTGAGAAAAGAAAAATAGATTATTAATAATTTAATAGCTTTTTTTTTTAAAGGCTTTGGTCAAACTTTAATCAAATATACTGCTATTGTATTTTGGAGCCAAATCCTAGTATATGTTACACATCTTTAATCTTCATCTACTTAGCTACAAGAGGAACTTAGCACAGTATTTGATTAGGCATTTAGATTTCATGTGTCATCAAAGTAAGGTGCACTACAATTCATTCAGTGTTTTCACACAGCTGTTTTCACACTTGGGGAAAAGATTAATTGAAGCAGGTGTAGTACTTTACTGGATATGCATCTCTTTCCAGACAACGGGCACGACATCCAAAATGTATATACATTAACTCTGCTCTCAGACTCAAGACCAGAGACATTTTCTTGCACTCACAAGAACAACAGATAGGCGGAGCTCTTCTCACCCAGCAGTACTACTCACCTGACTGCTTGGCCAACCTGCAGAGCTTTTTGTTTACAGTTAGGATTGCCCAAGAAAAAGAAATTAATTACAATGGGTTAAAAAGAGTTACCTAATACACCTCCAAGAGGATGGTTGTAATGAGATCCCACAAGGATGTGCTTGCAGGTCATGGTTATTAAATATACTTCAAATCACTAACCTGCTGGTGTTGGAAAACCTAGCAATGACAGGTCAGTTACACATACCAACATAAAGCAGCTTTGTAAGGTAAGCATGTTTCTCACTAATCCAGGTATGCATTTACACTTCTTGGAAGATAGGAAAGTACACCCAAGTGGCTGAATCACGAGAGATACTGGCTTTGATTACAGTCAGTCTTTTGACTCAGCAGTTTTAGTGCACCACACACACGCTCGCAAAACCCACAGACACTGAATACTGGAAGATATAAAGCATATGCAAAAGGGGCTAAAAACACATCAGCTGTGAAGTTCATGGGTTCCATTTCTTTTCCAGGTTTTTGTTTTGTTTCCCTGAGACTGTCCTACAAAGGTTGGATAGACCCAGAACATGAATTGGGAGAGAGTTCAGCTGGCTGAACATCCCCACCTGTGGAACCTACAGGGCACATGCAGAGGGGGTGACAGCAGCAGGGGAGCTGCAGGTATTTGGCCCAAAGGGCAGGTCTGTCATTGCACAGAGGTCAAACCCCAAGGGCCCTGAGCCGGAGCAGGACCCCACTGCAGCACAGAAATCTCGTGAAATCACCCAGGAACTTCTTAAAACCTTTGAATCTGACAAAGTATACTTACTATACCCCCATCAAGAAGAAACATTTTGTCTATGGGACAGACTTTTTTACCCTGAAACTTGGTTTCTGTAGTGCAAATTGCATGGCCTGCAAAAAATACTCATCCCTGGCAACAGCAATTGCGGATAAGAGTAATGGTCTTAAGAGCTGTGACATCTTTCAGCACTTACGGTAGCTCCTTGTTTCTCTATGTAGGTTTGACATATTCCTGACTTGTAAAATGGTATCTAAAAATAAAAATTAAAAAAAAAAAACCAAAACATATTTCTGAAATTAAGCATGTTTTAGCAAACAATAAATTAAATTCTGGCCCATTGGTGACTTTTCCTAGGAAAAATGTGCCAAGGAACAATTAAAGCAAACACCATATCCTGTATTTTAAAGGAGAATGATAAGTAAAATTAGCTCAGGAATTTGTCATAGTGTAATCTAATTTCCAGCTAAAGATACATAAACAAGCAAGCAAAAGACTGCCCAAAACAAAATCACAGAACTCTGCCCCTGCTGCTTTCATTGTGAAGTGGGTGGCATCTTACCAACTGAGTCCATTCTGTTCTACAAAACTTTCACCATCCGAAAAGGCCATTTTATCAAAAGAGTAGAAGACATAAGCTGTCACCTATATTACTAATGCGCAAAAATAAAAGTGTCTTTTAAATGATTCTTTTTAATGTATCCTTGATCTGCAAGCAAAACGCTTCCTAGAGAAACATGCACGTATGTGTGATGGATACAACTGACTCCAAGCTATACTCAGGGTAACCAAGAAGCAACAGGGTGCTTGGGGTGGAATCGTGTGCTGGAAAGCCCCTGGCTCATGTACACGGAAGTGAAGATGTCTTGAAAAATATTTTGAAAGGTGATGTCGAAACCCAAAATTCTCAGATAAACAAAGTACAGAACTAAATTGAAGACATCTGTCTTGCCTACACTATTGACTAACGGCCAGCTACTTCACCCTATAAATATTAGTCAGGATGGGCCCAACTGGAGCTGTCCCTGAATGGCAGCTGGTCTGCACGCTAGATGACTCTCCCTTTAGTCAGGGACACCTCTCAAGATTAGAGCTTCCTTACCTGAGACTAAGAGATCCTGCCTTGCCCAAGGCAGAGAGGTTCCTGACTTGTGACAGATCCTTCTGACTGAGAGCGTGTTGCATTAATACTGTGAAGCATTATGAATCCATGTAACTACTCAGATATTATGCTGTATGGATAATCCCATTAGACACAAATAACTGACCTAGGCTGAGACTAAGGTTGGATCCAGACACACCTGGGCTCCAAAAAGCAAGAAAGCAAGGGGGTCCACTCTGAACCTCATGACTCAAGGGGAGGGTCCTCTTTACTCTTCATGCCTCCGGTCTCTGTATAAGTCATTCCAAATCAATTTTCTGTTGTATGTTTCTTCCATGCAGTAATTGATCAGGTGAGTATTGCCATCAAACTTATTGAACCTTGTCAAACCACTGTTAAAGCTTTGCTAAATTTCATCAAACCTGTTGAACTCTGTCAGATTATGATTTTACTTTGATAAAATATAACGCTTCTTCTCTCAAGTGAGGTGCATTCTACTCATCCACAACAGTATGGAACTACATACAGTTATTTACACAGTGATACTGACCGTCATTACAACTGAAATCTGATTTAGCGTTCCAATAACAGGTGCAGAGAGGATGTCTTGATGCAGGAATAATAACTGTCTATAAAAAAAAAGTTAGAAAAAAAAATCAAAAATCACTTTTCTTACTAGTTTTTCTTAGCTTACATTTATTTTCCTCACCTTCTGCAAACATAATACATTCCATATATTCCACTATTATTGACAGCATTAAATCAGGATGTCAAGGTTTAGTTTTGGCCAATGACATTTAAAACAAAACAGAAATGTGGGGCTTTTTCCCAATAGCCAGCAATCCCCCACCAAAAAAACAACCCTAGTTTGAACAATTTCCTACTGTTTGCCGTTGATAAGAACTTTGCAGATTTTATTGCAGTTTATTCTAGTACTGATAATAAAAGCTTTGCATAACAACAACCAACAGCTTCTGAAAAGAGTAACCCTCAAAATTCTTTACCTGCACATCTTTATCTGTGTGCTCCTTGCCTCAGTTTCCACTATCTGAGAACTCAGCGTTACTGTAATGGCACAGAGTTTTTGTATCTCTGGCAGACTGACAAAGAACAGAGACTGGTGTTTGGTGTCAGTCATGTTATATTGCTGATTGCCCCAATGTGGCACCTGGATATAAAAAGAAAAGCTTTAATTAAATTTTATATGGCAGGTATTTTTTTCCAGAACTTTAGAAGTATATGATATCAGGTAAATGAATAATCAATTGTCTTCTGATCTGGTCAACTAAAACAAACAGTTTGATCTTCTTTTGCTATAAGTAATGCACTATACTTGAAAAGATAATTATTTACGGAAGTCAAAATGTTCAGAGTAAAGACAATGGCAAAAGCATCCTTTTCACCTTCTTAGTCTACGGTGGGGCTGGAATATATCTGGGATCCAGGAGCTGAGGAGTCCCTCTGCGATCCTGGTCCTCTCCTGTCGCAAAACAAAGTTTAATTTCCAGGAGCTCAACAGTGATCTCTTCAGCAAGTCATACAAAGACCATGGATGGCCTGAGGGAGAGAATGAAAACCACAGAAATATGGGGGCACACTGGAAATCTTTTCCTTTTTCCTCACACCAGGCTCCCTTCCTAGTGAGTGGTACAGGGAACTTGTGTGCTCCTTGCTTAAATCCATCTCTCTTCCCAAGTGACAGGTGAACACCATATTCTCACCTGTGCAGAACTGAGTACAGTCTTACACTGTCCTGAAAGCCATATTGATCCAGAATCACCTTCAGCTAGATGATTTATAGTGGACACAGACAATTTGTTCTCCCACTCTTGCTCTCAAAGGAGAAATGTATGAAGAATAGCATTTTCTCTTGGTGCACTCCTACACACTTAGGAAAAGGTGAAGAAAGCATAGCTAGTATTTGGAGTGGAACGTGATTAGACAAATAGTGGTTCTACCAAAACTGTCTCTCACATCCTAATTTGCCAATCTTATAGTAGAAATTATTGACTATGTTTTTGTTGAAGAATATGAGACAGTTTTGGGTTCAGGCCACAATCATCATCTTAAAGTGTACATGACCTGCTATTTCACACAGTTAGAATACAGAGTATACATATGTTCGCTGCCATACCGCTGAGCAGAAGTGCTGCATCTCTGTCATTATTGGAGCTTACTAAAAAGCAACAGAAAGAAGAAACCAATGAACCAGAATTTCAGACTGTGGATGTGATCCTTCGATGCAGTGCTAATACATTTCATGTGACTGGGAGTAATACGAAGTTATGGCTGTTACCTGGCCTGCTGGATGCCTGTTGTACATTCCCAAGTGTTGTAGCACAGGCCAGGCTCAGTGTAAAAGAACTAGAATATTTATGACAAAAAAAGAGCATCTAACATTTTGTTATTTAAATAAAATACACCTGTTAACTACAGCACCTTTCTCAATCCAAGTGTTTCAAGGAAAAACAGGTGGGCAGAAAGTCTGCTTGAAAAGCCAGGAAAAAACATTGCATGCTAGATAAAAAGCTGGTTTAATAGTTCTCCCTCCTCACAACCCTAAACTCCTTTTAGGAAATAATCTTACCAGTGCAGTGAATACAGCAATATATCCTTTGTTTATAAATTTTATGAAGTCACCAGAAATTCACCTGAAAAGCAATTTTGCAAGTTGTGATTGAAAAACAATGAACTGAAAACATTTCTGAGGAGCAATGTCAAAAGTACCTTTGCTGTTCTGATTTTGCTTTGCCTTGATTACAGTGTAACACATTAAAAAGATTAACCTCAGTCATATCCTGGAAAAATCACAAGGTCTGTGTTTTATAACTATAACTTAAAAGAAAAAAAAAAATATGTTTTCTTGGTTCTTACCCTTAAAGGAAAACACATTTCAATTTTTTTCTAGCAATGATGAAAAGTAGATTTCAAAATGCCAGCCAAGACAATTACTTCATCAGAGAATTCCAAAAGCTACAGCTTAAGGGAAAGGACCATTTGAAACAAATAGGAAAAATACCTCATCTCTTTGCAAGCGCAGAAAAACTTTGATAACGTTTAAAAGAATCTCAAATAGACAACTGGGGATTTCTGTGGCAAAGATGTTGCAAAACACACGCTGCAATGCTCCAATGATCTGCTTGCTGTTTGAGGCCAACTCCCCTGTGGGAACCACTGTATTCAGTCCAAGTTAAATCTTCCCAGAGACCTTAAAAGCTAATGGGACAGAGTGCTTGCAAATGGCTTCTCCCTTCAGGGGTAAGATTAAAGAGAGAACTGCCAGTTAACATAGAGCTACCAGTTATATATCACGGGAAATAAACCCATGTACCTTCTGTACAAGTAGGAGAACTTAATATGTGTGGGAGAAATTACATCTTTAAACGCCAATAATTACATGTGAACTTGAAACCACCCACAGAGCACCAGCTAAGTTGAACAGGACGTTGGCTGGAGAATGGCTATCACAGGTTCCCTGTCTGAACAGACAGGTAAATCAGAGCTTGGTAGCAATATTGGTTATTTTCCAGTGTCCAGGAAGATGAAATATAAGCCTCCTTATAAAAGCTGAGGACACCAAACTGTGACAGACAGCTAGGCTAACTGTAATGAACCACAGATGGGATGTGAAGATGGTGGGGGCATTCAGCGAGGAACTGTGAAGCAGTCTTGCACACAGAGCACCGACAGCACACGCACAGGGTACAGAGCAACTACTGCAGCACCAGCTTTCAGGAAAGGTGCGACAGGGCACACTGGGTTAATTTGATGTCACTGAAATCACGTTGCAAACAAACCCCACCAGAAAAACCACCCAAACTATCGCTGTTGAGGCGCCTGAGTAGTGTACAGGGCTCACCCTCAGAGTGAGGTGCTGAATGTGGCAGGGACAGGACAGGGACAGGACACACACAGGTGCTGAATGTGACAGGGATGGGACTCACACACACACCCCCATTCTGGCCAAACGAGACAACAAAGACAGAAAACACATCTAGGGACAGAAAGGAAAAATGAGTTTTAGCTTCAACAAAACTGAATGAAAACAGAGTGGTGGGTAAGCGGGTGAGAGGGGTCACCAAGAGATGGGGCTGGCGCTGCTTCTGGTGGCCTCAGCCCCCCAGGCAGCAAGGCAGGCGGGGCAGGGAGGGTGTCACGGGGCAGCCCCTGCTCAAGGCCGGGCGAGGGGCTCCTGCGGCCGGCAGCGCTGGGAAGCTCTGTGAAGCACCTGTGGCAAGGCCGCTGCTCAGGCCGCCCTCCCGCGGGCTCCGTCAGGGACAAGGCGGGACGCCGAGGCCGCGCGCGCTTCCCGCCACCGGCGCGAGCAACGGCCGCGCGCAGGCCGGCTCCGGCGGAGAGGGGCTCGACCCCCTGCCGGGGGGACCGTGTCCGGCGGCAGCGGGGGCGGGCGGGAGGCTGGGTGCGTGTGTGACCCGGTGGCAAAGCGGGCAGGAGAGGGCAGGGTGGGCCCCGCCGGCACAGGAGCTGCCCCGGCGGCTGCAGTGGGGAGGAAAGGGAGGTGGCGCTAAACGATCGTCACGTCCCTGCGCGGCCCGGCATTCACCGCAGGCAACCGCTGCCGGAGGTGGCAAGTGCCGGCGCAGCGTCCTGTGCTGGTTTGGGGTGGCGTAGGGTTAATTTTCTTCATAGTAGCTGATACGGGGCTGTAGTTTGGATTTGTGCTGGAAATGGTCTGGATACCAGAGGGATGTTTTCATTGTTGCTGAGCAGGGCTGTACAGAGCCATGGCCTTTTCTTCCCCTCACACCACCCCAGGGGTGAGCGGGATGGGGGTGCACAAGAAGCTGGGAGGGGACAGAGCTGGGACAGCTGAGACCAGCTGACCAGAGGGATTTCCAGACCACATGACATCATACTCGGCATATAAAGCTGGGGGAAGAAAAAGGAAGGGGGGCATGTTCAGAGTGATGGTGTTTGTCTTCCCAAGTCACTGTTATATGTGATGAAGTCCAGCTGTCCTTGAGATGGCTGAACACCTTCCCGGCAGTGGAAAGTGCTGAATGAATCCCTTGTTTTCCTTTCCTTGTGCACGTGGCTTTTGCTTTACCTATTAAACTGTCTTCATCTCAACCCACGTGTTTTCTCACTTTTACTGTTCCAATTCTCCCCCAGATACCACTGGGGGCGATCAAGCAGCTGTGTGGGGCTGAGCTGCTGGTGGGGGTTAAATCAGGGCAGTCCTTTCCATTGCCCAGTGCTGGGTGCCTGTCTGTCAAGAGGCAGGGCTGGGCCAGTCATTACACAAAAGACAGATGCTCTTCACCCAAGGGAAGAGAAAGGTAATAAAGGAGCGATATTTATGGATTGTAAAATAATATTCATAATAACAAAATATAAATACATGCAAAACCAGTATCAAACCCAGCCCTTCGTTGGCAATCATGTCACCACTGATGCAGTGGAGCTGGGGAAGACCCAGACTGGACTCCGCAGCAGATGGGAACTGGATACAGGGGCTGTATTTCAGAACTGGATTCCAGAACACATGGATTGGGATCAAAGACAGAACGGACAGAGTCCTATTCGGACACTGGCCATTGAAGAAGAGGCTTGACCCTTGTGGTTCCTCAGCTCTATGCTTAATATGATGTATATGGGATGGAATCCCTTGTTGGTTATTTAGGGTCACCTGTCCTGGCTGCTCCTTCCTGCTGGTGCCACCTCCTACCTGCTGCACCCCCAAGGCAGTGCACAGGATTTAGCAGTGACTTTGGTCTGCACAGGAGCAAGTACGAACAGGAGCCTTTCTGCACACCCCCGTCCTTGGTAGTAACTAAACACGGAGTTTAGTTTGGAAGCAGAGACTGTCTGCAGCAACGGGCCCCTAACTTGAGACCGCGCAGGGACTTCTGAGAGACTTAGCTGAAAAGCGCAGTCAGCTCACGGCTCACAGAGGGACCCCTCCCCTCGCAGCCCGGCAGGCCCGCGGTGGGCGGAGGCAGCCGCGGTTACGGGCCCCACTGAGGGCGGGACGAGCCCGCCGGGAGCCGCCCGCCCGACCCTCGCCCCAGATCCACCGACCGCGGCGTGACTCCGCGCGGCACGTGATCGCCGGAGGGTCACGCGGAGGACGCCGCTCCCGCCCGCGGCGGGAGAAGGGGAAGGCGAAGGAGGGGCACGAGGCCGCCGGCCCTCCCCCCTCCAGTCCCGCCTCCTCTGTCTCTTTCTTTGAAAGGCATTTCCGTGCGCCAATGAGAAGCCGGGATGCAGGGGGCGGGCGTAGAGGAGGAGGCGGTGATAGGCTTGCGGCGGGGCCCCGGTCGGCTCGCGTGGGGCTATAGTCAGTTGAGGAACTGGGCGGCAGCCGTGCCGGGCGGTACTGTGCGGAGCGGAGCCGAGCGGATCATGGTGGGCACCAGCGAGGCCGGCTCTGAGTCGTGGCGGGGCCGGTACTACCGGCTGGAGGAGGTGCAGAAGCACAACAACAGCCAGAGCACCTGGATCATCCTGCACCACCGCATCTACGATGTCACCAAGTTCCTGGACGAGGTGGGTGCCCGGCGGGGGTGCAGGAGAGGCGGGGGGTGGGAGGCCCGCGGGCGCTGCGTGTCCCTGCGCTGTGGCCGGGGACGCGGTTCCGTCTCGCAGCCTCTCGTTGGCCTTTCCCGGGAGGCGTCTGTCCTGGGTGCGGCACAACTGGTGCCGCCCTCGGCCTGCCGCGATAGTGCTGGTGAGGAACGGCCCGGTACCGGCCGCGGGCCTCTGCCGCGTCGGCCGCGAGGAGAGCAGCGGGGCTGGCGGCTCTCCTGGCAGGGCGGTGGGGGGGGCGGGCTCCGGGAGCTCCGGCGGGGCAGCGGCCGCCCCTCGGGCAGGAAAAACCCGAGTGTGCCGAGCGTGCCAGCCCCAGCGGAATCAGCTGCTGGGAGCTGCCTTCAGTTGCCTTTGAACCTCCTGCCGCTCTGAAATCCCAAGTTCCCCAGAGGCTTCGAGCTCTCCCTGCCGTCCCAACGCCCGCAGCGCGGCTGCGGGAGTTCCAACTGCCAGAGTGCAGCGGGCACGTTAAAGGGTTCGGGTTATTTGAGTTTATTTCGCAATTAACAATTGATGGGTTCGCTCACTTGCTGATAATCATTAGGTGAGGTTGGACGGGCTTCTGAACAACCTGATCTAGTTGCAGATGTCCCGGCTCACTGCAGGGGTGTTGGACTGAATGACCTTTAAAGGTCCCTTCCAACCCAAGGCATTCTATGATTCTGTGAACGATTGATGTAATCATTGATAGTCATGGTTAATAAAGAACCATTTTAGTTATTGAACTAAAGCATTCTTCTGTTGAGATGCCGAAATGCAATTAATGAGCATTTTTTTCAGTATTAAATATAACTAAGCATTTGTTAGTGGTATTTTGAGTTTTCTCTCTCACTCCTATTATTGTCAATCTTCAGTTTTATCATCCAGTTAAAAAGTGTTATGGTAGACTGACGTTAGTTTAAGACTGATTCAGACTGGTAGAGATGTGACTGAATTCAAACCTCAGTAGTTCTGTAGCCCCACTGATTTTTTTTTTGTGTGTGGTTGTGAACACTTGATATTCAAAGTATTAATTGAGCATCTTGCAAGTAAGACAGGCAACTTTTCAAAGACTCTGTTGACGCAGGTAGTGTTTCTTTCTGAAGTTGTGTGCCAGTACAAATTGTTTACTTTTTAAGCAAGGTGGTTTTTTTTATCTAGCTCTGTTTCTGCCCAGGTTCATCCTTTAGTTATGGAAGTGTTTGTTTATTTATGCAGGCAAGGCCAATTTAATTGCAGAAGCCCTGGAGGAGAATGCACTTTTTCATGAAGCTGGAGAAATTGAAATAGCTGTTCTTGGAAACTTTCTTAGTTTTGACTGATACATAATTATATAAGCACTTTGAGATGACAGGGAGGGAGGCCCACACCAAAAAAAAACTATCAACCAAAACTGCCCCCAAACCCAAAACAAACACACACAAAAACCCAAACAAAATAAACACACACATTCCTCACAAAATAAATAAAAAAAGTAAACAAAACCACTCCCACCCCTCCGCCCCCACCTAAAAATGAACCAAACAAAAAACAAACAACCCAAAAAAATCCCCCAGGCTTCCCCTAAACCTAACTCAGGAAAGAACCCCACACTCGCAGAATATAATTCCAGGATCTAATGAGCTTTTGTATTTTAGTGCCACAAACAAGCTGGCAACCTCTTCCTCCAGTACATGTGATGAAATGGGCAAATCTTAAGAGGTACTACCTTGTGCAGATTTCTCCAAGAAAGCCTTCATTTCAGCCTTCATGACAGTATTGCTAATTCAGTAGCTTATCAAGTCAATTAAGTTTGTCTGTGAGCAGTTAAATAGTTGCTTCTTGCACAATTGTGGGGTGTCTGATGCCCTCTGGTACACATGGGTTAAACTTCAGCTTCATGCTGAACAACTTTCAATAGAATATGGCTGGTTGTGGAAATTCCGTGGCCAGATTCCGAGACAATAAATTAATGAGATTGAATACCTTATGTTCAACAAAGTATCCAAATGAAGCTATACCCTGAAAGCAAACTCTTGGATGTTGTCATGTTCATTGTGTTGGTGATTTTGGGGATGGAGCCTTGGGATTAAAATATTTCATAGGATGTTCTCTTTAACCTTTTTTTTAATGCTTTTGAGGTTAATTTTTCAAGTAATGTGCTAATTCTTTCAACTCTGTTGGACACTGAGGCACCTACATATGACATGTAAGGAGAAATCAGAGCTAGCCTCTATCTTATGTGTTCTGGAGTATGGTAAACACGTCTCGGTGAAATGGAGAATTACATTAGCTGTTTCAATAGTGTTACTGGTCAAACTGAGTCAAAATATTTCCAGAATTAAATGTATATTACTAAAATGAGTCCAGTAATACTAAAGAGGATGCACTTCTAAAGCATCATCTCATTGTTGCTCTGTCCAAGTAGTAAATAAGTGAAAGTATCATTTTACTGGGGATTGAAGAATTGGGAACAGAAGCTGACTTCACCATTCCCATTTCTTAATTCATCAATCTTTGCAGTGACTGCATTAACATATAGAAATATTTTCTTATTGATTATGAAGCTGGAAGCTTCAGAGTACATCGCTGTTAAAAGACACCCTGGATGCTCTCTTGCCTAGTACGTGAAATATTGCTGCAGCCATTCACTCCATTACAGTACTTAAAGGGTGTATTTCCTCTCTCCAGCAGTTCTCTTCATAAAGCTTGCAGATATTTAGTGCAACTTGTTTGGGTTTTTTGGGAACCATCAGCCTCTGTGAACACTTGATTGAAGTTAGATAGTAAATGGGCTCTACATGGTGATGTATTTCTGTTGGGGGTGATGAGGCTGAAAAGGAGTGGAGGCATCTCATACTGTGACCATTTTAGCTTGGTTTCCAAAGAGAAAGGCTTCAAGATAATCTGAAACACAGGTGAAGTGCTGGAGGAGAAAAGATTGTGTACTTTCACACCTTATCCTGGGGATTCCTGAAGATTACAACTCCAGCAACTGCTTTTTTTAGATACTTAAATGTCATATTCAAGTTACGAAGTTTTCCTGAGATAAATATCTCTTAATTTTCTTTGATTATCAAAGTATATCCTCTAGGAGAGGAGATCCAGAGATGTCAGCTTTTGGAGTGCAGTATCTGAAAGGTCTTGGCATGAAAGACTGTGCTTGAGGCCAGAAACTTGTGCATCACCCTTTTCATTCAAAGGCTGTTGCATCTATATTACAGAAAATTTTGAGAAACCTTTTTGTCAGTTTAAGTCTTGCATCATTTAAGGGAAAGTAGCTACTAGAAATGCTTGTGTACTCAGAACAGCACCTTGTGACAATATCTGTTATAGATAATTACGTATGTGAATAATATTAAATGTTTGTATGTCAGATTAAGTATGTGGTAATGCTTGGTAGTATTGCTCCATAGTTTAATAAAGCAATCGTACTAGCTGGGCTTTGACATAAATCTCATGAATTGAACAAGAGTTGCTGGACCTATAAAAATAAGAATGCAGTGATTAATATCTTGATCCGCTTCCCATTGTGGTGAGAGCCCTGCCTGTGGTTTTTGTGGGAACTTGGTTGAATTATTTAAGCTAGACAGAGAAGCTAACAAGAATAGGAGCATCTCTACCTGAAAGAACTTTCTTGTTCTGGAAGCTGCCTATGGTGTGTATTTAATATCCACCTCATGAAGACTTTGTTTATGCTGCTTCAACTCTCACAATTTATTGAGAATATTAATAGCAAATTAAAATGGGCTTTTCACAAGGTGTGAACTTGTGCTTTCATGGTACTGGTTCTAAAAAACAGAATGGACAGCTCCCACAAAAAGAGTTTTGGAATGCCGATCAAATCAAGTGCAGGAAAACATACTATTTTACTCTGTCAGAATGAAAAATCTTCTCTGTGGCAATGAGTTACATTCATCCAGTATGATGGAGCAGTGGTATAATAGCTACATTAAAAGGGGCTGGTACTGGCGTTTTGAAGCCTCTTGATGTACCATGTAAATCTTTATTGCAAAATTGCACAGTCTAAGGATTAAACCCAGGGTTATCGCTTCCTTAAACTCTGGTGAAACTTGCAAGAGCATTTGAAAATGCCTTAAAATAACACTTCTCAGCACTCTTTTATGCAAGACACTGCAAGCTGCCGTTGTTTTGTAAGTGGGGAAATGGGCACCCAGCTACTGGGCATTTAGTACATCTAAAACCCTAATGATGGTTTGTAAAAATATGCTCTTGCAAAGAGATCTCCTTTCCCAGGCTCCTCAAATTTTACATGAGTGCAGAATTTCTGTCCGGTAACTTAGGTGATGGAAATAATTTGGAGTATTCTTCAGAGTACATGAAAGTGCCCTTAAAACAAATAAGCGTTTGCTAATGTCCCCAGAAGTTACATTGGACCTTAGATATGATTCTCTCAATAAGGGAAGGGGGAGGAGGAGGTCCTGGGAATTAAGGGGATTTTAACTAAATAGTCTTGAACTATGACACTGGGAAAGTGACATGACTGTAGCGAGGTGAAGACATGGTAGGCATTAAAGGTGAAGTAATCACAGAGCAGTGGGTTTAACTGCTTATTTACTTTAGCTACAACTTTCTACTGTGCTGCTGTTAGGAATTAGTCTGTGCTATGTACTAGTTCTGGCTTTGTGCAGACTTCTGTTACACATGTAACTTATTCCATCTCCAATACAGTAACATAGATACTTAAATTCCTCTCCTAGGAATGAGCTAAAGCAGCTTAATTTGTCATCAGAAACTTTTTCAGTTTCCTTCAATCCCCAATATTGCCTGTAATAACACTTCAGTTATTGCTATCAGCAGAATTTCAGTTCAGGAGTCATCTGTATAGTCTCGTGGGCTTCCAGTTCCAGGGTCTATCCAGAGGCTCTTCATTATAGTAGCAGTTCTCATAGCAAGCTTTGTTTACCATGCGGAAATGTGAACAAAGGCCCCGTATAAACAAACTTTGAAAACCTGGAAAATAATCAGCTTTTGATAGAAAATTCACTCCTTGCCCTTCGAGAGGTTACAGTTGTTCCCTCTTGTTAGGCGAGGTGAAGTTGTTCCCCTTCATTAGGGGAGGTAAAGTCTTTCCAGTAATTGCTTCTATTATGTGCTGGTTGTTTGCAGTAGATTTGCAAGTATGTATATCTAAGTAAAAATGCCAACTGAAAGAAACGGTTCAGCTTCAAAGTACCTTTATTTATCTATAGTAGGTTATGAGTAACATCTGCTAGAGGGCTTAATAACTCAAACTTTCTCTGTCTACCTTCAGTCTTGCTGATGTAAGGAAAAAATACTGTAAGTTGTTAATTAATAACAGCAGAGGTCAGGGTGAGTTTGTCCTGTTCATCTTGTGTGTGATAGCTGCTGAGAGGGCTGATCACAGTCACTGTGGTGACACTAATATGGTTTTGTAGACAGAGGGATCAGTTACTAAGTAGACCAAAACCTAATGCTATAGAGAGAAGCTGGACTGTCTCAGTGAAGCTGCCCATATAGCTACAGGATTGCTTCTTAATGGCCCAAGGGAGGAACATGGAATAAATTGGTATATGATCATTCTGTGATCAGCAACTTGCAGGTGGTTTGTTAGAAGTTCTCTGTGAAATAGTTTTAATGTATATACAGTTATACTGGTGGGTATCCACTCGTTTGGCTGGTTGGTGAGTTTTTTGGGAGGGACTAGCATAAACTGTGATCTTGACAACTTGCTGGGGTAACTAGTGTTTTATCTACTTGTATGAGCAAGGTGTGTATTCATTACAATGCATAAGCATACTAGGGCTTTATGGGTAGTTTAACTTCGGTGTCTCTTACAGCTTGCTGATGTCTTGTTTGCTAAGCATGTTTTCCAAGAAGTTTTGATGCCTTTTCCACTGAAGATGCTACATTTATTTTTTTTTCTCTTTGGGAGCACAATTCATTAGTGTGGTATTAAAAAAACAAACCCAAATCCTGCATTGCCTAAGGTGTTGTTTGAATACTTAACTGTGGCAATATCTGGGAGAGCCTGTTAAACCCATGTTCAGATTTCTAAGTGTATTATACGTTTCAAGGCACTGAACTTGAGTGATCCCTCAGCTGTTGTCCAGCCCTTTGCCTGATACTTATCAGAATGCACTCAAGGGCAGGTTTTTAGTGGGCACGCCATATTTGCACATCTGCTTACGTAATCTTTACTCTGCATGCACTCTTTTAACCTTTTTTGTCTCAGTTGCTATGCCTAATCTAGCTATCAGTTGCTTAATCTTGCTTTTGCTTAGTCATGGTAGGGATCCCTCACCCTTCTAGCTGTGGTATCTTGTCTCTAAAAACTGTTGTGGTGTTTTTATGTTTTGTTTGTTTGGGTTTTGGTTTGTGGTTGTTTTTTCTGAACAAAGCAACTTTCTTAATCTATTAAAATAGATGTTTGCCTTTAATGCAAGGATTCAACTTTTGGCTTTCTGGTATTGCTGGAAATTGGAAGTAATGGTGCTTTCCTGGTCTGTATGAACAAGTCTTTTTGGATGAGAACGATTTCTGAGAGGTTAATATGGTAGATGTGAAGTAAATGTTAACCTGAATTGCCTGGACAAGCAGAAATGTTTATGCCATTTCTTTCGTCTACTATCTAAACATAGCCTTTCTGTTTAGCTATACTCCAGGCAAGATGACCATAAATAGTAGAAACTTAGCCTATTTTTGTAACTTTAGATCCTGTACTCAGAAGCATTAAAACCAGAATTGAGGCTCCAAAGCCTTATTTCCTCTGTCACTGGTTAAGTGTTAGAACTTACTTCATGATTGTCTTAATCCAAGGCAGTAGTAATAGTGTTTTCAACTTGTTTACTTAATCATTCCTAGTCTATATAGCAGTTTTCCTACTGAAAAGTTGAGTGGTTAATTTTTAATGGCATATTGCTTATCATATGAATCAGTAACTCCAAGCTGAGAAAATTCACTGAAGATGTGATATATCTTGCAGTACATACAGGCAGTTATTTGATGGATGGGAATATGGAACCGCGTGCAATCCCAGAAGTACATCCTGGGGAAGACTAAAAGTCAACAGAGTAGGTATTTGAGTGAAGGGAATGGTGATGGTTGAGGTATTAGGAGATACTGGAGACCACTTATCTACATCTCGGGTTTCTCATCAATGTTGTTTTGGGGTTCCATAGTCTGCTGTCAAGGTTTAGGGTTGTCCCAGCCATTGGATGAATGACAAATGCTCTCTGTTAACCTCTATCCCTGATTAACAAAATTGGTTCTAACTAAAACCAGGGCATCTGCTGAACTAAGTTGATACTCTAGTGTCTTGTATGGGCTTTGAGTTGTGCTTGAGCAGTTCCTAAGTAGCGGGCTTACTAGGGAATTATACAGTAACTTTTTTTGGAAAGGACCCTTGAAGGTCCAACTCATATCAAACTAGGAGTAACTTGAAGGTCAGATTCCATAGTGCCTTGTCTAGGCAACCTCAAAGGATGGAGATTCTGTGTGCTTCCTTAACGACTTGTCTTGGTGCTTGAATGCTCTTGTGAATAGCAGCTTTTTTTGTTACATCTGCCTGGAATGTTCTGTCTAGAACTTAAACGTTTTGGCTTTTATGGTAAAATGGTGTTTGGATAAAAATATGTATTTCCTACAGAAGTGATAACATGGAATGTAACTTTAGATAATAGTTGGGCTATTAAAAGGCTGACTGACTCCCATAATGTTCTACATGCTTTAGTTGCTAGGGGTAGTGCCTCTTACTGCTCCATTGCTGATGTAGCCTTGGTTTTGGCTTCAGAGAATACATAAAAATCTCTGGTTTTTCAGAGAGGCTTATGCTTGCTATAAGAAGTCAAAGCCTAGTGTCTAACTTTTTAGAATTTTTAAATTTTTTAGAAATGTAGAAATGAAGAATGTCTTATTTTCAGAATATGGAGTGCTTCTCACTAAACTCAAAACTCATTAAAAATTGCAGCACCCAGGTGGTGAAGAGGTTCTCAGGGAGCAAGCAGGAGGAGATGCTACTGAGAACTTTGAAGATGTTGGCCATTCCACAGATGCAAGAGCACTGTCAGAAACGTTTATTGTTGGGGAACTTCATCCGGTGAGTATGAGAGTACCAGCACTTACTGTTTACTATAGTGTTTTTGCATCTAGTTTTTTCTCTGGTAATTTGCTTGCAAAATAAAGGAGACCTGCCAGTTTGCTTGAGTGCTATTCCTGTACCTGTCTGTGGGGGGACCTGGACTGGAGATAGGTTCTTAAGCTCTCCTGTATCTTAATAGTTGAAAACCATTTGTTAGAGATTTAGGCTTGTAGTGTGCCCATCTACTCTACTCTGCTAGCTGTCCCTGCCTCTTCTCTTTTCTCTCTGTTTTGTGTATGCTTTGTCTTGCATTCAGGGTAAATAGCATTGTCCTGAGTATCGTATTTCACAGTAGGATTCCTGATCTTGTCTGTCCTAGGTCATCTGTTTCAGATGGCAGCTGATGCTGTTAAACCTGGCTACCTGTCCAGTTCTTCCTTGTTTGACAAGTGCTTGTTTTCATTTGATATGAAACAAACAGCTTGAGTGCTTTTTTTGAGTTTGTACTGCGTAGAGACAAAGGAAATGCAAAAACATGGGCACAAGAAATAATGAAATAAGTTGGAAACTCGGGTTTCACTTCTTTATTGTATACTGGGAAGTATTATTGAGGGAAGTGATCTTGTTTACAGTAGCTCATAATCATGCACTGACATCTGCTCTTTTGCAGATCTGCCTCCTAGGTAAAAAGAGGTACACATTAACACATAAAAAAAAAGAGGTACACATTAACTTAAAACTGAATGTAGTGATGATTCTTTTTTTACACTTTGTGGTTTTGTTTGTTTTTTTTCTAAATGTTCCTTGCTTTTTTTTTTTCCTCCTCCAGGATGATAGAGGGAAGCTTCAGAAACCAACAGTAAGTGTGTTTCTTGAAATGCCATACTGTTTCTTTTACACAGTGGGGACAGTGTCTGTCTGTAAATGCTATACCCTCCAAGGCAAAAATAATTCACACTTGATTTAAGTGTAGTGTTTCAGGTCATAAATCTCTTAAACCTGTTGATGTGCCTTCAAATTATTCTTCATGTTACTTGCTCTTTAATTTGTGTGGTTTTGAACCCAGAGGTTACTAAGTGTGACATTACACTATAGCAAAAAGGTGAGTCTAGAATCAGTCAGTGGTTTTCTAGGGTTCAGTTAAAGAAAAAAAACCCAAACAAACAGTTTATAGATAGATTGAATTAAACTAAAGTGTTTATGGGGAAAAACGTGATGCTTAACAATATATTAGTAACTTTACTAGATAGATAATGTAGAAGCATTTGATTGCTGTATTACAGCTCAGTTAAGTAAACCCTTTTCAAGGTGAAAATACTGTATTTCCTGACTAGATCTTGCTGAGTGTCCTGTCAATGCAGTATTGTATTTATTCTACTTCTTTCATATATGTAATAGAATAAATTTGTGTTTGCACTTAAATGTCAAGCTTCTTTAAGGGGCATCGGAATTTTATGAGTAAGTGCATCAGGGATGGATTTGTACAGTTGCTACTGCTGTGTGCGTTAAGGATGTTTGCTCAGGGCTAGCGTAACACTACAGCAGTGTGATTAAGAAATAGTTGGAGTTTATTTCTGAATGAAATGTAGTTGGAATAGGATGTTACTCTTGCTCTTTGGGAGATTACTTTTTAGAAACAATCACTTTTGTTAAGACCTTCCAATAATATGAATGAATGAGAGGAAGAAAGTAAAGAGTGTGTGTGTATATATGCACACACTGAAATGTTCACTATGTTAATGTTGTTATTAATTAAGGACTGAAGCTTGTATACTAGTAAAAATGAGAAAGGGAGCAGTGGCTCCTTCCCACCAAGAACAACATCTGCTATTCATATTTCTTTTGAGGTTCAGGGCAGTTTACACTTCAGCTATAAATGGATGTGAGAAAACTGACTGCCCAGTGCAAGCTGTAGTATGCAGTCCCTTGATTAAGCCCACAGGAACTTAATAGTAACTCAAGGTCTTAGAATATTAGTTTGGCCGAAGTGTGGTCAGTTGGGAGTTAAGATGTATCCAGACAAGTCTTTACTACACCCCTGTTTGGCCTGTTTACTTGTTTTAGTGCTGGTGGTAGTTAACCACTCCATGTGCGTGGTTTCCGTTATTCCAGCAGGGAGCCGCAGCGCTCTGCTCCAGCAGGACGTGTGGCTGTAGCTGATAAGACAGTTTCACTTTGCACTGTGCACTGGCTGTGTAATGTGACAGGTTGGGTCCTGCACCCTGGCTCTTCAGGAGCTCTCAGAAGGCCTTGTGCTTTCAAATGGCTGCCTTGTCCTTGCACTGTATTTGCAGTACTCTCAGTGTGTGTCCAGTGTCAGAGTTCAAAACCAGGTTGTGATGTGCTGGGACAGATTTATCTTCCTGTCTTGATGTGGGGGGAAACAATCTGCTAGCCCTCTATGTGGCAAGTGTTGTAGAATGTGTTAGCCTTGATAGTCTGAGCACAAGCTTTTCCACACTGTGTGGCTTTAGGATTAGTCATTCATGGAGATGTTCACAAAACCAGTATAGATGTAATCACTGAGTCTTATTAGTTTAAACGTGGTATTTGTCACATGTAAACCTATGATGATTTGGGTGCCTGCAGACGTAGCCTGTTTGAACCTACAGGAGGGTGTTAGGAATCTTTTGCTCTTTAAATGAATTGCAGATATTCTCATAGTGAAGCAATTCATTTTTCTGTGATAGATCTTGTACCATTAAATCTAAGTACAGTTTTAATGCTTGGATCTTTTAAAAACACTTAGGGCCATGTGCAGTTAATAGTATGCAGACTAATAAGCCTTCATATAAATCGTACATGTGTGTCTGTCCCACTCGGACAGTAGCTTTCTTCGTGTGGTTGATCTAAGAAATATCTGTATATTAATTCAGAGTCTTTCCAACTAGATTTTAGGCAAATAAGGTATCGTTGTCTTTTAGGCAAATAACTCCTCCAATGTAAGCTGAGGTTGAAGCTAGCTTCGCAGAAAACTTGAAGGAAAATTCCTTGTAGTCATATTTTATTTGTCATATCTCTTGGTGCAGTGTTAGCTAGCAGCAGTTTCTGTCGTCAGCTTCTAATGCAAGTAGTCTGTTCTAGGAGTTCTGTGAAAATGCTTTCCAAATGCAATGCACTGAGTTGTTTTTAAATTAGTCCTACTTAATGAGAAATTGAGGGTCTGGTTAAGATGGAGAGGGGTGTCTGCCTGATGTGAATATCTTTTTATTTTTTGCTTTCCAGGAAACTCTTATTACCACTACTCAGTCTAATTCCAGGTATGGTATGATGCCTGATGTTAAACAGTTTCTCATGATTATGTTTCTGAGGCTTAAAAACCTGAATATCTTCTGTTTGCTGGATGCTTAGACGTCAGAGCATGGGCAATGAAAATTTCTTCTCTATGTAAAGTTCAGCTTGGCACCTATGTACCACTTTACAAGTGTTAGCTTACTAGCTAGAGGTTTGGTTTTTTCCCTCATGCTGGTATGTATCATTATCTACTAAATGGCTTGTTGCACAAGCCTCCATATCTGGAAGCTGTCAGGTAAATAAGACATTTGATGCCATTGCTGACTTTATTTACTGTCATGGATGTCTCCCTTTTAAAACTGACTACAAGTGTTGCATCCAAGGGAAATAAGATGATTGTGTCGATACAAAGGAAAATGTCAGAACTGGGAGGGGAGAATAAAAAATGCTTTGAAACACCACGGAATGAAATTTTATAAAGTTATATCCTGCTGGCAGTTGCCTATTGCTGAAACCTTAGAGGACTCCTCCACTCCCCTTTGGGGAGCTTGGGCACTTGAAAGCGTCATGTGATACTACTACTTAAATGGCTTTTGAATGAACAATAGTCTAGGCAGCATGCCATGACTTTAAACATGTCTAGAATCTTACTCTTCTCTAGTAAGCAAGCTTCTTGTAAGCTCTAGTACAAAGCCTCAACAGAAAACTAAGCTCTTCTACTTGGCTAGAGTATTATTGTCAATCCCAGGTGTTCTGTTGCCCTGCCTTTGAAACATTTGTTGGAGTGGGAAGGACTTTAAGCCATGATTTCTCTCTTTTTTTTGGTTGTTTTTTGTTTGCTTGTTTTGGGTTTATTTGTTTTTGTTAAGCTTGTTGGTTGTCACTTCTAAACTGCTGTTTCAAAAACTTCCTTCTAGTTCATGGTCCAACTGGGTGATCCCGGCAATAGCGGCAATTATCGTGGCCCTGATGTATCGTTCCTACATGTCAGAGTAAGCGCCTTACTGACAACTCATGCAAGAAGAGACTGATCTGGGAGAGAACATAAGCAATCCTAACCCAATATGTTTCTGGACAGAAGCCTGATGTCAGAAGAAAAATTCAACTTTTACGGAAAACTGAAAATTCTTTTCTGCTGTGCACTTTTCTTAATGTTGCCTTCTTATTTCCTGTTCTGAAGTGATAAAAAGGCAGCATTTCTCTTTTATATAACAATTTTATTCTCTAAGGAATTATTTGATAACTGTATTGGTTTCTGTGTTAGAATATTGGTTTGTATGTAACACTCTGGTTATTTCTCTTTAATCTGTAATGGAGTCCATAGGACTCTCTTCACATACAAATTCTGCAGCTTTAAATGACTACCAAAACTGTGTACATCTACTTGTCCATGTACACAACATTGCTAAAAGAAAAAAGATCTTGTTGTTGTCTTAAATGTAGTATATTTGAAGTAAATGCTAATTAAACATAATGAAATGAATATAAAAAGCTGAGTGGAGTAGTGAGCATAGGTGCCTGGGCTGTATAAATCAGGCTATAATGAGCTCATGTTTTGGGTTTTTTCCATTCCTGTTGATATCTGTTCTTAGAGTTGTGGATACTCCTACTAGCAAACTGTTCTGTTTGGCTCCCATTGGAAAAATTCAGGGGAAATATGAAACCCAATGTTCAGCCTGATTATATCTTAAGTTCTGTGAAAAGTAGCTGCATTTTTTGAAAAAAAAAAAAAAACCAGAAAAGTAACTGCTACTAAATAATACTGTTCCTGCCAACCACTCAGGTGACTCTAGAACTTGTTTTGGAACCTTTAGACTTTTATAAAAATCTTCAACTTTCTCGTGTACATTGGCAGGGTGTGTGGGGGGAGGAACTGATACATAGAATCTGGTTCTGACTGTTCTGTGGTGTACTCCTTGGTGCTTTACTATGAGGAGTTGACTATTTTCACTGCTGAAGACAAGACAATTGAAAGTTTGCATTTTGTGGTGAACATTTTTAGTCATACATAAATAATGACGAATAAAAGTTTAATGGCTTACTCTTGCCGTCTCAAATACATTCATTTCAAACTTTTTTTCAGGGCCTCGAAGGGATGCTCTTGCACATTGTGACACTTCTCAGCTGTACCTGTTTGATGGTATATGCTGAAAGTCAAGATTGTCCCTTATGCAGTGAAGTTGTCTGTAAAAAGTGAGAAAGTGTATTTATGAAACAGTTAACGTAGATAAATGTTTTCTTCAGGGTGACCTGAACATCAGCTAGTGCCTTAGCAATGGTTTAGCCCTGCAGGCTTCTTCCTCCCTGATGTACTTCTGGACTTGAAACGCTATTCCAAGGACTGCTTGTTGGGCGCACCAGGAGAGATGCATGCATCTTAGACTGTGTCAAATCGAACTGAAAGGTAGTACACTAAATATGAGCTTAAAGAAAAAAAGTTAATTGAGGATGGGGAAGTGCTGCAATTTCAGGAGATTGTCTTGTGCATATGTAGGAGTATGTCAATATAGGAATCATTTAAAAAAAAAAAAACAACATTGTTTTGGGATTCCTTTTGTGATAATTCCTTTACTGTTACAGCAGATAAGGCTATCTCATATAGCTTCATCTGGGAAGTTTAGTGTATCTATCTTACACTTGTATTTCTGTGTATTGCCAGACTTGGTTTACAGATACAGACATCTATATTTACAGTAGATCCCATCAACTCTTACTTTGGAAACTTTAGTCTCTGCAGTGTAAATGTTTGGGGTTGTCTAGCACCAGGTTTTGTCCTGGTTTTGCCCTACTTTTTCCTCTGAATATGGTGGAATTTAAAGCTTCAGGATTTAATGACTACTTTACAGTATCTATACTTAAAAATCAAATTTCAAGTATGTCATTTTCTGTTTTAAAATGACATTTAAGTTTACATGTCTAGGTGAAAAATAACACCAAACCATTAACTTTAGAAAGCATAACCTTTTGAGGTGTGGGGTTTTTTGGTAAGAATTTCAGACTGGGCTCATGATGCCCACATCAGCAGACAGGACAGTCCAAGAGAAAGTGGATCCATGAGGTAAAACACTTGCTGCAAACGGCCTTTTTATTCCATGCTGTGTATGTTCGGGGAGTTTTAGTTTTGTATAGCTCTGTTTGGGTCCCATGTACTGGATGTTTATTTATTCACCCCCCTGGAGTACTTATGCAAGCTTAATCCCATCTATAAGGCAATTGAGCTGGTGTGTGAAGGGCATTTCCCCAGTGCCAACCAAAAGTGCAGTGAGGGGAGATAAGTAAGCGATGCTTCAAACTGGTACAAGTTAAAATGCTCATGTAGATGTACCCAGTGTATTCCCTGTAGCTGGCCTGTTCCCACTCCTTTCCACTAGTGCTGATTTAAGTTGTTACTCAGAGATGGGTGTAACTGTTTCAGGTTTTCAAATGTAAACTGATAAAACTATTAACTAAAGCAATGATCAGGCTTATGATTTTTCCTTTTTAATACCCTGAGGTTAGAGCTGCTTTCCATGGAGGGTCATGCAGGAGTTTTTATGTGACTTTAGCTTTTGATCATGAATATGAGAGGAGGAGAAAAGAAATGTGTGAGGAATAAATGACCATGCTATTGAAAAAATAGGTGAATTGTTCTACAATGTTTTTACAGCATGACAGCAAAACGAAAAGAATGAACAGTCTGCTTTCTTCCCAGAACAAAATCCTTTGCCCTCAGATTCGGTCTGAAGATAGTTACTTTAATTGTCTGACTAAGCTTATAATTACGTTGGTTTGGTGAGGCTGGTTTTGGTGGTTGGTGCTTTAAATCGCATGGTTTTTGTTTGTTCTGCTTTAAATTATTTGAGCATTGCCTTTTTGGCCTTCATTTGCCTGCTCTTTTGCTCACAAGAACACGGAGAGGCAGAGAGCTCCCTTAAAGAGAGACAGCCTTGGCTGCCTCCTGGTGTCAGCGGAGGAAAGCCAGCACAGCTTGTTCACTTGCTCCCTCTGCTCTGATGAGGAAAAAAGTGTGCTGGCCCTTTCCCTGGCTCGCTGCTCCTGCACACCAACCCCCTGCCTCTTTCTAGCTGTGACTGCTCTGCTGCAGTCAGGATTTAGCTGCAGAGAAACAGACAATGGGGGAAAAGTTGGGCAAAGGGAGGCTGATCACAAATTTTTTGTTTTTGTTTTCTAAACATTTGACTACTGAGGGTAAATGAACGCTTATAAATTCTTGTCTGTTTTGAGCAGAGCTTACTTTATTTTCTGCAAGGCTGTCAGAATGAAGATTATTAACTGAAACTCAGTGAGAAGGAGTGTCATTCATTCATTTGCATGACATCGAAGTGTCATACAAACCCTGCAGAACATTAATAGCATTACAGCATTTTCTGTTGAATATAGAGAAGGATTTAAGCAACAGCATAGAAGGAACAAGGAGCAGGAGGAAGCTTGTGCTCCTGTAAGCTTAGCTCTAATGCTGGACCAGATCTGAGGTGAAGCTAGTAACTCATGAGGTGTATATTTGAATTTTACATTCTTTTCATACTATGTTTCATCCCTTCTCATGACTAATTATGTGTTGAAATATTTTGAGTTTTAAATGACCTGGCTTATAAGTAGGTGGGCAGACAAGCACATGAATTAATGAGCAATGTTGGAATACTGGATCTCAGAAAGTGATTAATGCTGGATTTTCTGTTCTTTTGGGAAACTGGTTCAACTTGTTATTAATCTTCTTACATGTAAGACTGTGCATAAACCAATCCTTGACATTTTCTTTGACAGTGTTCTAAATTTGGCAACATAGAATGCACTTACTAGTCTGTATTGATAGCTGCTGAAACAAAGCTCAGAAGGGACTTGATTGTACTGCAGAGTCTTGTGTACAAGGAATAGATTTTGACTTCTAGCTTGTGTAGTACAATTCCTGAGCCCATGTCTCACATTTTACTACACTTAGGCAGACAGTGTACTGCCAACAGCTGACAGTTCTGTTCACCAAGAGGAACATAGCACTGTCAGGAAAGAAAAGAAGTTACACACAGGAAAACTTTCGGGAAGGTTTTTTTGGTGGTTCCAGACAGAAATCACCAAAGTCATATGGACGCCCAGAATCCAGGAACTGTACCTTGCAGCACAATAGCACAGAAATCTTGTCTTTTTCCACAGCCCCTTGTCTATGCATAAAGCTGATTGATCCTTTTCAAGGGTGACAGCTCTCAGAGTTCCACCTACTTAGGTTCTGGGTAAATGTGGCCTTGTACTGTTTGACACTGCAAGATTTTCACCTGTCAGCTGTGGGAAAATACCTCTAAGTAGAATGTGTTCTGGAAACTGCTTCAAGGTCTAGGAGGGGTTGGTTAGAGGAAAAAAGGTAAGCCAGGCAAGGGGAGTGCTTTCCTAAATGACTTCTTGAAAATAAGGGAAGACCATTTAGTCACATTTGGTTGTCACAGATTTCTGAAGGCAGCTGATGCTTTTAGTGTCACTCATCTTCTCTTAGCATTGCTTGCAGGGGTATCTGTAAGACTATGATTGGTGTGTCATCTACATAGATACTGAGGGTGGACATGAAGAGCTTAGCCTGCTGTTGAGGACCCTGCAGAGGGGTGAGCTGGTGACTGGAAACAAGCAAATAAGTTGAATGGCTTTCCAACGTGTATGTAGTTGGATCTGTTTTCAGAGTAGTGTTGCAGTGAATAAGGTGTCTGAGGAGGACAAGCAATTGATAAGTAATAAAGGGATGTTGGTATCTGAGCAGTCACAGCTTCTGGGATTAGAATGAGAAAACCTTGCTTTATTTTTAGTTGGTTCTGTAGAACTTCTTGACCCTATTGAAGTAATAAAGACATTTGAGTAATATAGCTTATTGTATACTTTGTTGTCATGATGAGATCTTCAGACCTGAGGATACAGGTAAGTTACTAGAATGCAAGCTTGGGTGTCTAGATAAAGCTGACTAGCTACTTCCAGGCAGCTCCTGGTGGTGAGCTGCTCTTAGTCGTAGTTGCACACAAGATAATTCATTCTACCTTTGCTGAAGGATGTGTGATCACATGCTTGAGAAACTCAACATCTTGTAGATGTGCAAGTCGGATCAAACAAGACCTTCCTGCCTCAAGGTCCCATGAGAGTCTTGATCCAGGATGCTGTCTCAGATCACACATAACACACATCAACAGGATCAGACTCTTTACACAGTAAGTTGTACATGTTAGCAAGTGAGAAAGAACAAGAGCAGTTGCTGTAGAAAAGAAATAGCCTGTGAAGCAAGGACTATCATCTAGGGTTTTCTTTCTGAGCTCTGTGCTCTAACTGCTAAGCTGTGGAGAGTTCTACTCTCTCTCGTCTCTTCACTATGAATCCAGCATTGTTTTTTCTACTGGAACAGATGAACTGCTCGATTATTTACCCTGGTTCTTGGACAAAGTTTTATAGCCCGGGTGAACTCTGGCATAGTTTAGAGCAAGCTTGGATGTGTCTGCATCGTTCCCGTAGGCGTGACCTTACTGGTTTCTGCTGGGCCTCACTTCTGGTTTGCATGAAGCATGAGAATGCAGCTCCAGACTTGTTGCACACTTCCACGTGCTGAACAAACCAAAAGGTTCCTACAAGCTCATGAGTCCCATAAAAATAGATGGCTGCCTTACTTTCACCTGCTGATTTAAATTAAAAGAAAAAGTATAAGGTTAACGTAAATAACAAATCACCAAACTGCATTCTTTTTGTACTTAAAATCCACATATTTTAAATGCCTCGGTGCAGGGACTTCACTCTTGTGTGCAAATAGGCACTGTTCTTGTTTGGAGTGCTCAGTAGTTCTAAGAATTCTGCTCAAAAGTGTGTCAGTAACAGGGCTTGCAGGCAAGCAGGTGAGTCTAAAACCCCTTATAAATACAAACTTGTGCATGTGGGTGTTAGATTGTTTTTGTTTACTATGTAAACTACCAGAACAATTGAAAATCTGAAGTATGGAATGACTTAAGGCCACAGACTTTGTCTGGGAACTGAGCAGAAAATGAGACTTTGTGTGAATGTTGTGATGAACTGCAGGTCTGTGCCATGCCACAGGGTGTTATTTAAAAGCAAGCAAGGGTTGTATGTATGTTGCTCAACATGCAGTTTCTTCTGGAATATACTGCACTCTAGTTATGCTGTATTTTGGGCAAACCTTTCCTTAATAATCTCATTTTGAATCCACTCATGCAAGGTTATTGGCTAAATTTTCCTTAATACTTGTTTATATTAACAAAATAAAAAGGATGTCTAGGTTTTAAAAGCATCATATAAGTGTTAGGAGTTTAAGGATTCCTGGATCCTAGCTATGTGATGTTAGCTTTGGAAATTAGTGATCAGGAATGTCGTGAAGAAAACATGATTTCCCCATTTATTTAAAACATTAAATAAATGTTAAACTGAGGCAACAGTGTCCGTTTTAGAGAGATCAACCCAGTCTATGCAACAAAGTGCTGTCAGAATGCTCTGGAATAAGGACACTCTTCTTCCAGAAACATTTTCTCTTGCATATACGTACTTTTTTAGCAACTTGTTAAATAAACTAGCTTTTGGACTACAAATCCATTCAAGCAGCTGCTCAGCATAAAACTATTTTTGCCTCCTATGAGTACAACAAAACAAGTGCTATCTTTATGACTGTGTTGCCTTATAAACAATATGAATAGAAAGCAGAATCAAAAATGTTGTGGTTTTTGTTAAAGTGGCTAGGACATTAGGAAAAGATACCCTGTTTATCTCCCGCCTCCCAGTTTCTCCATTTCATAAAATAGTTTGTCTTATTACAATTTAATGTGGCCAAGCCAGAGTGCAGGCACTTCATAGCTCTGCCATAGGAATAAACATTTCATAGGGAACATTCATTGACTTCACAGTGCCAGAACTTGATTTGATATCCTTTCCAACAGGCAAATGAGAGGTTCACCAACATACTACATAACTACTTTTTTTTTTTTTAAAAGCTATAATACTCCAAATAATGGCATTTGGAGTAGAGAAGAATGGAGTCTCGGAGAAGGCTCTAGGGAGACCTTATTGTGGCCTTCCAGTATCTGAAGGGGCCTACAAGAAAACTGGGGAGGGACTTTTTAGGCTGTCAGGCAGTGATAGGGCTAGAGGGAATGGATTAAAGCTAGAGCTGGGTCGATTCAGGTTAGACATTAGGAAGAATTTCTTCCCCATGAGGGTGGTGAGACACTGGAACAGGTTGCCCAGAGAGGTGGTGGGAGCCCCATCCTTGGAAGTTTTTAAGACCAGGCTGGCTGGGGCTCTGAGCAACCTGATCCAGTGGGAGGTGTCCCCAGCATTGGCAGGGGGCTTGGAACTAGATGATCTTTAAGGTTCCTTCCAGCCCTAACAATTCTATGATTTGCATCCAAAAGTTCCTCCAGTTTCTAATGGCATAGTGAGCTACCACACCACCAAGCAGTTCAGAGATTAGAAGTACCATAGAAAAATATGGGACTCATAAGGGCTCTTTAAATAGTTGGCAACAGAAAAGAATAAGGAAGGTAAGTAAAAGTTTAATGAGTTTTATGAGTTTTAATTGGTAAAATAAAAGTATGGCTTGTTCCAGACAGTAAGCATTGAAGACAGAGCACATGAACTTGAAAACTCTTCTCAGTAAGAGTTGCTTTTCTTCTGCCAGCTTCTGAGTGTCCTGTGACACTTCACTGGTGCTGATTTTCAAAACCAAAGGATTTCTAGAGTTATCTTTGAGTAGTGACAGTGTTCCAGCCCTGCACCTCACACGTTGCAGCTCCTGTACTCTGCCACCCCACTCCAGCTGTGAAAGCTTCCTCATGTTTCAGGGGGTATCCTCATCCCAGAGCATTTCAGCAGTGCTTTGTTGTACTGACCAGAAGGATCGAGCTAAAGCGGGCACAGTTGCCTCAGTTTAAAGATGTTTTGTACAGTGAAGCTGCTATCATGAGACCTTGTGCTGATAAAAACAAGGCCACCTTGACCCACTTGTTCCATCTATATTCTGAGCCTCTTGCAGCCTAGTGCCAAGGTAGCTGTGCTTCACAGAGGCACAACCATGAAGACAACACAGTACTTACTAGAAAGGCTTGAGTAGATTTATTGAGCTAAGATAAATCTTAAAGTTGCTTAATGCCAAAAACTAGTTAGATTATTGTTCTGTTCTGCTAAAGGACCTAGATAGCTTCCTAATTGCTTATCTAGCTGCATATATGTAGATATATGTTAACTACCCAAGAAATCAAAGTTCTCATTAAAAAGTATCAATTCTCAGGCTAATCTGTGAGAACGGAACACTGAAAAACCCTTTTCATCTTGGAAGCTGCTGTTCAGATTTTTACCCAAGAACGAATAGCTCTCTTCCACTTTCTCTCGAGTCCTTAATGCCTATTCTGTGGGGCAAAACCTGTGTTTGGATTTTGTAGCTGTGCCAAAATACAGCTGAGACACATGTCTCAGCCCAAACAGAGCTGCTCTGTTGCCAGACAACATGACCGGTGAGGAACAAAAGGTTTTCTAAGAGGTTGAGGTGATCTATTTTTTTCCTTGTCAAGATAAAATTACAGAAATATGTACCATACGGATTTACCTGGCTTTTGTAAGAGCTGCTGCTGTCTTTTCTGCTTTCAAAGCTCTTTCTTTTTTCAGGGGTGATGCAGAATGTGCCACAGGCAGGGGCAGCTGGGGGATGGGTATGAGTATCCCAGCCAGTCCCCAGTTTTGCTGCGCCTTTAGTTGGAAGTTAGGCAGAGGCAGAAGAAAACTTAGTGCCTTTAAAAAATTGTTGGGCCAAATAGCGAACTGCCACTCACCTTGCAGAAATGGCAGGGCTTGGTCTGTGCCTGGGGAAGCTTTTGGGTGATTCTCTCCGAGGTTTTTATTCTTTTTGTAAGTACTCAAGATTCAGAGGAGGAAGTGCTGCACACCCACCACAGAAGAGGAGATTTTGTATTCATGTGTGTTCTCTCAGTGCTTGCCAGAGCTGGCTTGTTTGAAAGCACTTGCTAACTTGGCCACAGAGGCTGATGGCCAAGGGTTTCATTAGCTTGAGCTAAGGGTTTATAAACAAATGTCCAGCTATAGAAGGTTGGGTCATAAAGGTGATGTTTCAGAGCTGCCTATTCAGTTTCCGTAATTCTTTCTCTTTTTTTGTTAGAATGGCTTTATTTGCAGGACTCCTTTCTCTTGCACCTCTGAAGCCTTCTAAGCTCTCAGAGCAAACATTTCTTTGGGGGGTTGTGAGAGGATCAGCGGTGTCACGCAAAGGCGTGTTAATGAAGAGAAATTCAGTGACCTCAGAAGCAAAGCGTTGTAAAGTTGCACTAAGGGAACAGCATATGCTGGGATCCTTGCAAGAACCTTGTTAAGTTGATTAACTGTCAAAAAAAGATTTCTGTGATGATGAGAACTATAGTTATGCCAGGCTGTGGGCCAAACTGGAGACATAATGAAGCTGACATCCTGAATGAGAGTAGTGTTGTCTTTACTTCTGCAAAACCTGCCATTTGCTAAAACATGCAAATTGGAAAGAAGGTGGAAAAAAAACCCTGAAGATCTATATCTTTTTTTCCAATGCTATGGTAGGTCAAAATATTTCTTGGTCTTAGTAAATTGTTTGTAAATGTGAAATGTATAAATAGAAAAGAATCTGAGGTACTTTAGGGTTTTTAAGAGTAAGTAAGGTCTTTACATGTGCTTTTGATTCCTTTTTAAGGAAAGGAAATGATAAAAAGCTTTTCCCTCCTCATTCAGCAAATTTTTTAACTTAGTGTCTATGTGTAGAATAATTTTCATGTAAGTGGGAGAGGCCTTGCTCTTGATGTTTTTTCTATCTTTTATCACTGTAAATCTTGGATAAACCTCTTATCCTCTCTTTCTCTCATTGCCCTACACTAGTTAAAACAACCAATCTTTTTGATGATTATCCAGGCAGTTTAATTTATCTTTCGTCTTCTTCCCTGTTGCTGAAGCAGACCAATAATCTTTTGTTTACTTGAACTTTGACTGTGCCCTTCTGGACTGTGTGGAGGCAACTGTCCTGGGACAGAGTCCAAGGCGAAACAGTTAAGTGACCCTGTTGCACGGCAGCTCCATTCAGAGGTTCAATACTTAATTAACCCTTTCTGTTGCCTAAGAGCCATTGTCATGGTCCAGCATCCAAAACTGGAAGGAAAAATGTTCAGAGTAATGCATTCCAAGACCTAAGCTAAATCCAGAGACGCAGAGAGCAGGAAGCCCAAGAGAAAGGTGAGACTGTCTTGAGGACAGTGAACTGATTTGGGCTTACCATGGGCAGGCTCTCCTTTTCCCTACCTGTTGGTACCACATGACCCTTTGCAAAGCTTTAAGCTCCCAGATTTGGTCAGCAGCAGAGAAGGTAGGGAGCTGCAGGAGTGCTGGCAGTACCACCTGGACACACCTCTCGCCTACTCCTACTCATGGCTGTATGCAAACCTGAGCCACCATCCTCGCCTGCAACCAGGCTGCAGATGGGATTTGGGACACACCAAGGCAACCAGTATGTTAAAAAAGGTGGTGGCACATCAGGCTGCCAGCTGATGCCTGCAGAGGTCACTGAGCTCTGCCTCTGCACAGCGTCACTGAACAAGGATCAATGCTTTTATTAGTTAGGGATGCCTGCAAAAAGGTATCTGCAGATGTAAAGGGATCGCAGTGAATGATGTTGGTTTAGCTCAGCCACACCTGACAGACCCTTTGGAGCCCAAGCTCTATGCTTTTTGGTAAAGCCCTTCAAACCTGAGCTATGAACACTCAAACTCACACCAAACTCTGACCCAGCCTTAGCCAGAGTCTAGTAACCCTTGCTGCTTTTTGCCTAAATACATCCATGCTTGTACAAGCCTCGTGATACTCAAAGTCTTGTGAGGGGAGTACATGGGATGCTGAGAATTTAATGTAACTTAAGTCTTAGCAGTCTAATAAAAAAATTGTTATTCTGCAGATTGATTTTAAGTTTTTTGCCTGTTTTTCAAAACAGGATGTAAAAAATAGGAATATTATTATTTATGGAAAGCCTTGGTAATAATAATAGTCAAAACTGTTATACGTGCACTGTCTAGGCTCTACCTCTGCAGAGTCTGAAACCCCACCTTGAGCCCATGGCCCCACGTGCACGTGGCCGCAAAATTCTTCCCAGACCTCCACCTTATTCTTGGGATAAGCCCATCACTCGCCATTGCCATTCCCCATGGGACAGGATGCTGCTGTTGGGAGGCCTCACAAGAAAGCATGTTCAGGCTTCTCCAGAGACCTGCGTAGGTGTCAACCTGCTGGTCAACCCCTGGTGTCTTCTCAACCCCCTTGATTTATGGCGCTTGTATCCTCATCCCTTGCCCTGTCCTTGCACCGGAGCAGTGGCCTCCCGTGGTAGTGGGGATCCTGCCTGAAGCCGGACCATTGCCTGGGCCTGAGGTCCATGTCTGAAGCCCCAACACCTTCAGTTCTTCTGCATAAGAAGCCGCCAACTCACAGTGGCTTCAAAAAGAGGCAGAGAGGTGTGGAAGTGTTTGGAAAAATGCTGGTCTTGGTCAGAGGCAGCAAGGTGAATTTTTGTTTGGCAGTGCTGGATAGACGTCTTTTCTCTCTATTTTGGCCTAAGTTCAACGTGCATCATGTGCTGGAATCCCCTTGATGTGGTCAACTTTGCAAAGAAGCATGGGATCTTTTGTAGGTTTGGTGAGCCAAGTTTTTCCAGATGCTAATTTTTAATACTCTTGGGCAGGAGGAAAGGATTTTTCTATTTCGTAATGAATATATAAGAATTTTGGCTGTTGTTTGGTAACTTGTATTCCTAACTTTATCCCCAGACGCATTCCTTGATCAGCCTGTTTTCTAAGTGGGGGATATTTTGCAGGGTGTTTATGTTTTGGAGGCATTTAGAATAAATAAGATTTATGTGGCGGTTTGGTTTGGGATTCAACAACTCATGCTCAGCATGCTGCACATGTAGGGATAAGTATTTCTTCTAAGAGATGAGGGGCGGGTGAAGGGAGAAGGAATCTGGAGTCTCTTCCTCATTTGAGGACAAATGCTGTAATGTTGTGTGCTGCTGGGCCTAATAGCTATGACAGGCATGCACTGGTGGATTTAGCTGCGTTCTGCTGGAGGTGTCAGCTCTGTGCCAGTAGAAGCTGGTATATAACCCAGTTATAAATCAGCATATGAGTACAAGCCCGTCTTCACAAGTGACAGGTTTGCAGTGGCCATGACTGAGATGGATGAAGAATGGAGACAGGGATGGGCTCAGCAGTCTTTGGTGGTGATGAGAGACCTTCATTCAGCAGGGTCAAGAACATCTGGAAAGACTTTGGTTTAAGCTACAGCAGCCCTTGTTTTCTAATCTGGTTTTATATTTCACTGGAATCCTCCCTACTGAAAAAAAAATTAATGTATCTATTGAATGTTCTGTGTACTTAAAACATTGTCTGTGCACACTTTAAAAAAAAATAAATTTCTAATTATTATCTTTTATAATGCAAAATGTCATCATTTTACATAGCCTTTCAAAATAAATGGGAAACACTTCAAATGCTGCAAAATTTTGAAATTTATTTTGAAATGAACCGATATTTTTACCAATTGATTTTATTAGTTTTCTTAGTGACAACTCTGAGCTGTTGAAAAGGATATTTTTCCCCAGGTAATTTGTTAAAAAGCTTAACTAATTACTTTTACAGCTCTTTGAAAAGGCTTATCATCAATAAAGAGCAAACGAGTTCAGTCCTGCCAGTAAAACTTTGGACTGTTTGATTGCCAAGTCTATTAATCAGTAAAGGAAATTTTTCAGACTCTGTGGGTGAAAGAGGACCTAAAAGGAATCATCTTGATAAAATTTTAATTTTAGTCCTTAAGTTGTGTACCTGTACATAAAGTAATTATTTTTATCCCCTAAGGGAAAAAATACCCCTGATTTTTATGATACTGGTCTGAGAGCAAAACACTGGTATTGGGAAAGCTAAATTAATCACAGAGCAGTACATATAATCCAAGCCCAGATCTGAGTCTAGTGAATGGGATGAAGTGTCTTTGCTTTCACATAATCCCTTCCATTAGTGTTCTTAATTTATTTTGCAGATAAACTCCAAGAGGTTAAGTCCTTGAGCTGCCTGTGCCCTGGATCTAAGCCACTTGTTTATTATGGAAAGAGCATGTATCTCCATCCTTGGAGATAAGCAGAACTTGACTAGACATGACCCTGAGCAATCCCATCTAATTTTAACTTTGAATCTAACTTCAAGGTTGGCTCTGTTTTGAGCAGGGCTTGAACTAGACAAGATCAGGAGGATCATTCTGACCAAGATTTTTGTATGAGTTTCTCTGTATATCTGTATATATGTATGCAGAGAAGCATGGAAAGAAGGTTACTTCTTGGCTTCAGCCTACGGATACATTTTCCCCGAAAACATCAGTATGAAGTTTGTCATAAGGCATTCTGGCTAAATCAGTGACCAAAACAAAGTGATGATGAGTTATTTGCTATTCCAAAAGTGCAAGTATGGAAAATCAGCTGTAGGACAACCAACTCATGCAAGTAAGGGGCTACTGTTTATGGATTTCTGCAAGGTAAATTTCTTTTTCCCAAGATATTTGTCTCCTGGAGGGAAAAAAATCTAGAAACCGTGTTGAATACTGGGCATTTTGGCATTTCTATCTACAAAGCAGGATAATCTAGAATTTCTGCCTGTCTGCACAGCAAAAAGTGATCTGCAGTAAGAGGACAGAAGTGGTGGCTTAAGACACAGTGGAGACCGATTGCTGGTGTCTCCACCAACCTGCCTTTATCAGCCTTGCTGATAAACCATTTATGATTTCCTTTTCCTTCCTCTATTCCTGCTCTCTTTTGTTGTCATCTTCTTTTCTTTGCCAGTAGCTCTTATCTAGGAATACCACTTAAATCCCATATAACTCATTTTTAAATGGCCTCAGTATGTGCATAGGAGGAATAAATACTATTAGGAGAAAAATCCTCCTAGGATACATGATGTATTGCTGTGTCTTGAATTTTCAATATGCAAACACAGAGCTACTCTGGTTTCTGGAACAGAATAAGAAACTTGGAAAGTGAAATGGATTTTGACAGGTGCTCAAAAGTAAAATTACGGCAATTATTTCTTCAGTCTGATCTGCAAGGGTTTGATGATTCTTAAGTTCAGGCGTTCAGCTGTGAAGCCTGAAAATTTTGTAACCTAGTGCTTACCTGCATTCAAAGAAAGTTGTATAAGAAGATGAAAATCACTTTGCAATGGGTTAAAGGAGCAGTCTAATTGGGAAATTAGCTAGAAGGCTGATCAGAGCTTAGCATATTGCCAAGAGAAGTCAATGTAACCCTGTGTCAGTCTGAAGATTTGCTTCATCTTTCATCATCTGCACACAAGACATGAGAGCAGCAAAGTAGTTACTAGTGTGTATCACTGCTGTGGAGAGCAGAACAAAAAAAAAAACAAACCAGGAAGTATGGATGGCAAAGTGAGGGTCTGTTTATGAAGGAATTATTCAGAAATCCCTTTATTTTATCTCTCATTCATAGTGTGAAGTTCAGGGTTTAAAATGTCATTATATTTAGATACAAAAAAGAGCATAACAGTACATAAAAAGGAAAATGAAAATAGTTAGAAATTAATTGTGTGGTAATTATGTTTCAATAAAAATGATTTTTTTATTAAAAAGAGTGTAATTAATGCAAGCCACACATGGAATACCAATTTGTGTAGTGCTTCGCCACAGGCCACTCTAAAAACATCATGAAATGGTGTTGCTGGAGACAAGGTCAATTTATTATTTTGAAATGAAGCATTTACACTAGAAGTGGACAAACTGTCATGCAAAATGACAGCGGCTCATTCAATCCTGTTCTGTTTTCCCATTGACTTCCTCTGGCTCCTACCAATGAGGTCAAAGATAAAACGTCGGGACAAAATCCCTAAGATCCAGCGCTGAAAATCAGGTTTGCTCCCTCATGAGCCTTTCTCTTTCATTTCTTTCTTTCTTTTAGTGATGCAGATGATCCTCAGCAATGCGAGGGCAGGTGCTGCTGGGGAGCTGGCTGAGGCTGCCTGCTGCCCTTGCACTGGCGTGCGCAGCAGGAGCTGGAGCCAGCGGCCGCCTGGGCAGCAGAGCTGGCAGCCAGCATCCCCAGAGTTGGTGAGGCAAGGATGTACCAGCCAGCATGTTCCTGTCCCAAAAGCTTGCAGAGCACTCCGAGATGAGGAGCGAGTACAGGAATATGTAAGGTGACATCAAGGCTATGAGGCAGAGTGGAATTGATTTGCCTTCGCAGCACCCCAGCTCTCTGCTTCCCATGCTCTTCATGTATGACCGTTGGTTTCCAAATTGGCTGTTTGGTCCCAAGCCTTTAAAACTGGACAGAACAAGGTGTCTTCAGTATCTCATTTGATGACTAACAGCAACATGAACTCTGGCGTAAAAGGGAGACTAGCAAGGGAAAGAGTATCTGGAAGTGGTTATTACAAGTGTCTCAAAATGCTGCTGTTTCTTCCTGATGTCTGTGGTTTGAGGGCTGATGGTTTAAATAGACTTCACTGTCTCCTTTCCTATGCTCTCATAGGTGTCATAGCTTTTTGTCCTGATTTTGGCTTGGAGACATTGCTGCAGGACGATTGGCCTGCTAAGGTTGCCCAGTTTGAGGTCTTCTCTTTCCTGTGAACGCACGTGCTCCTGCCTCTTCCTTCTAATTTTCTGTTGTGATTGGGTGAAACTAGGGACTATTCCCCTGGGGACCCTTCAGAGAAAGGGAAAAAGTCTTCCCTATGTCATACTCATTTGCTACAACTTTTGCCTCCAAACTGAAGCCTGTTGTGCATTTTGCAGCTCTGAAGAATAGTGTGTGCCTACCAGCATTACTGAGAAGAGCACTGTAATGGATTTCCCTCTAGTGATTAAATATGTCAACTGCAGATTATTCTACATATCTGAAGTACTGACACAGTAAGAGTAGTTGTTTCTCTCTTCCCTTCAAACAGACACTTTGAGAAGGGAAGAAAGAGGCTGAGAAGTTAAATTGGATCAGGAATGCTATGAAGTTGAAGTGTAAATAACAAGACTTTACCATAAGAAACCAAACCCACCAAACAAACCAACCCAAAACCAAAACAAACACACACAAACACACACACAAAGAAAACAAACAAAAACATCCAACCAACAACAAAAAAGACCCAGAACAACAACAACAAAAAAACCCCCAAAAAACCCAAAAAGAAAACAAAACAAATGAAACCACAAAACCAAAACAAGACACCAAACAAAAGAAGTTTTTGCAAACTAGAAATGACCTGCACCTTCGCCCTAGGTTTGTTATTCTGGATAAAAAAATCACTACGTCTTAAAGCAAGATGAGTATCATAAGGTATTTTCTGTAGAACAAGTAAATCTTCCATCATTTCTTTTCTTAGAGTTTAAAAAATACCTCATGGTCTCCAGGCCTGAGACTGACACTATTTTAAGAGCTGTCGTCCTATGTCAGGATTTAAAAATTATAGCAGAAATAGGTGTTCTAGAGCTGAAAATGTTACATTCAGCTGTGGATTCATCTAGTGTTGCTCAGCCAATGAAGAAATTTAAGTAATGTGAGCACCAAATGCATTAACCTATCTTTTGGTTTTATTTTCTGAAGAACTGTCACTTTTGCAATCAAAAGGGTGTATTTTCTCCTGAATAATTTTGACATTATTGGCAATTGTCAAATAAGTTTGACAGGGGGAAAAAAATATTTTGGAGATAATAGTTGAAAAAATAACTAGTCGTCTAGAAAGGAAAAGCCATTAATGCATGCCCTGAAGGACAGCAGTGAAGGAGCAGCATCTGTGTGGGGACAGAGTGACCGTGGGAGGCTGATGTGGAGAGTACCCAGCCACACCTTCGCTAGCGGCTCACACCAGATTAGAGAGCAGGCCATTTCCACATTGCTCGAGGCATCTCTTGTGTGCATCAAGAAAATACAGGAATGTGGGAACAGAGGGGAACAAGGCTAGAATTCAAAAATTTGGAAAAACTTGAGCTAGGGATCACTTTTATTGTGGTGATAAAAGAAGGGTGGGTTAGCTGGGTAGGAGTCACTGAATACCTTCCCTGCACAGGGAAGGACCAGAGGATGTTTGGGGATTGCAGATCCTGCAGTGCTGCAATAACATACCAGGGGTAGGAAGCAATGGGAGAAGCTGCATGGGTGGTTGTGGAGCTGCCACAGCCAAAGGTCTTTAGGTTAGACAGTTTATTTTGCATTAGTTGGCCTTGAAGCAGGACCTAGACTTCCTGTCTCTTGTGGTCTTCTACTGCCTTATGGCTGCATAAATGATGTTTCCTGTGGTTAAATCATTGTGTCTGATGCCTGAGGAAGAGGTGTTGGCATTGCAGGCCTGGAGTGATTCATGTAGAGTCAATCATAACTGAAATGTAAGGAAACGAGGCCGCTCTAGTCCTGATTAATTTGATGAGTGCAGAGAACCCAGTGATTAAATGATTAGGTACCAAAATTTTTAATGAGTTAAGAATTAGTCATGTTACTAAATGCTGAAACACCGGATAGGCAGCTTGATTCGCATAAATGGCTTTTTTTCCTGACAAAAGCTACCTTATTGTGTGTTATCCTTAGTTCTGTAGGCAAGACTTGATGTAACGTGTGAAAGTGAGGTTAGCTGTGACCAAATTTTTGGTTGACCTTGACTTGTATCACTGTCACTCACCACTGGCTAAACCCTGCCCTGTGTCTGTGTCCATTAGATGACCTGAGAGAAGGGACAAGACAGGGCAGAAGGGATAATGAGCTCTCAGACAGCCATCTGGGACATACCAAACACAGTTTTGGAGGCTTGCATTGCCATAATGTGCAGCTTTGGTGAGGGAGGTCCATATTTGATGTGTACTCCGTGGAACTACCTCACTACCTCCAGCCTCTGGGCTGTGTCAGCAGAGTTGAGATGTGATGTGGGCAAGACAGCTGGGGTGGTCTAAGCATCCTGGTTTCAGCAATCTTTGGAGATTTTTTTCAAAACCCAAGTGGGCAAAGCCCTCAGCAATCAGGTCTGACCTTAGAGCTGCAAGCAGGAGGTTGGGCTGAGACCTTCTCAGCTCCCTTCAATCCTGACCACTAGTCTGGTGAGCCTGTGACCAAGTGCTAGGCTGCTCTGTAGGTACCTCCAGACCACCTAGGCCCCAGTGTTTGTATAGGTTACTTTCCTTTTTCCTATCCTTTTGCCATTCTTAATCATCATTTATCTGCCATTTCACATCCTTTTCTCCATCTCACCCTATCTCCACCCCCATAACCAGCCTGCACCTAATCACTTGTTCCTCGTTGTTCCCAGTTCTGCTTTATCCCACCTCAGATTTGCTGTTTATGGTACCTTCAGCCTTGGAGGGCATTAGTGAAGTGGATCCTTTCTCTGGAGACATTCATTACTGTTGTGGAATCTCCTTCTCTGGAGGCATTCAAAACCCACCTGGATGCATTCCTGTGTGACCTAATCTAGGTGATCCTGCCCTGGCGGGGGGATTGGACTAGATGATCATTCAAGGTCCCTTCCAACCCCTAACATTCTGTGATTCTGTGATCCCCAGGCCTTATTGGCCCTGTGAGGTACAGTGCACCCAAAAGTCTCCTTCACAACCTTCAGTGTTCATGTTTGGCCCTTCCTCACACACCTTCCTCTTAACCCCCTGTGAAATACAGCCATCTCTCCTGGCACTCCCTGTGGATGCTAGCAGAGGGATTTTCTCAGGTTCTCACAATATTCGGTGAGAGTCCTGCCTTTCTTACAGATGTTATGAAAAACAGTAGGATGTTTTTTGTAAGCTGGACCAACACCTGGTGTTTTGCTAAGTTCTGTTTATGGTACACTGGAAAAATATTTTGCAATGGGTGCTGTAGGATTTTAGCCACTCACCCTAGGAGATGGGTGATCACTGACCAATTGCCCTATGGGGCTAGGGTATATAAAATGGGGTTATAAATTAATAAAGTGGCTTCTTGGCCTTCTCTTGCTGATATTGTGTGTTGCTGCGTCTCTCCGCTCCCAGTATAAACAGCGACAGCTCCCCCTAACTTTTCCAGCTTCTCCCACTGCCATCACCTTCAACAAGTTCTCTTTTCACCTGCAGCAATTTCTCCATGTCCTGCTGAGATTGAGCCAGCTTGGGCCAGGGACCAGCTGTCTACCTGCAGCCATGGTACATCGTCTCAGTTCTTCCTTCCAGCTTGCTCCTTCAGTGATCTGCCTCTCCCTCAGCCCCCATCTCTCTCCCCACACACTGTTCTCTTATTATTTAATGCAGTTTTATCCACAGAATACTTGGCACGTGCAGAAAGACAAAGTTAACAAATATTTAAAGAGCTTCCACTGGCTTTTTTTATGGCTTTTTTTTTTTTTTAAGTGGTATTTTCTGCAAACCCAGTATGGGGAGGCAGGAGAAAGAGGGATGTTACAGTTGTCAGACAGTATGTACCTCCTGTGTACTGTGGTCATTACGTTTAGAAAACACCCCACCACCCTGATAATTTTCAATGTCAGTCTCTGTGGTCATGAGATATTTATGTGAACACGTAACATGCAGAAATAAACATCTCCCAAAGCTGGAAGGCTGCAGAATCTGTAGAATAATTGGCATCACTTTCACAAGATCAGAAAATCATTAAATATTTAAACTAGTCTCTCTGAGGATTTAAATTATATTTAAAGAGCAATTCTTCTTTTCCAGATGACAACACAAATGGTGTCTTCTGTGTCAATAAATTTGCATCCGGGCTGTATGTGAAGTCAATTACGCATATTTTAGAAATTAAAATAAATTATTTCTGTCTATTAGAATTGTTGGCATCACAATACTGATCTAAAAAGACCCATCTGTAATTAAATCTTTTTCATTCCCTCTGATGAGATCACATCTTCAAATGTTGATTTTGGATATATTGCTGTACAAAACTTCAGGGCACCTCACTTTTTTTTCAGCAGCACATTGTGTATCTTCTCAGCTTTACTTGCAGTAACTGGGGAATTTTTTTTGTGTAAAAAAACCTCTAAAGTAGACAAGACTCATAAGCTGAGAGCTCACAACAAACTATTTTTCACCTGCAAGTGTTCTCGGGACCAGAATTGCTGTTATCTGCAATCAGGAATCCAGTCAAAAACACTCAAGAAACTTCACAGTTTTCAACATAGTTTAAATAGCTTAATGAAGAGTAGGATACAATTGTTGCTTCTGGGACATGGAAACCTTCTTTCCCGCAAGACCTTAATTAATGAAGATAAAAAAAACCCAACAACAAAAAAACCCAAACCCCAGCTCTCTGGCAGGCTTTGCAGGGCTGACTATGCAAGAACTGGTTGACCTTAAACTCAGCAGATTCCAAATGCATGTGAGAAAGTGTAGGTACCCAGCCTCATCCCCACTCTTGCTTAAAGCCTGTCTGTTCAAAATAAACTTACATCTTCAGACATATATAAACCTTCATTAAATATATATATCTCAGAGGTTTTATTTGTGTAGATTTTGATGAAATAATTTTTTTTTTGGACAATTTGTACCCACAATACCTATTTTGTGTTGGTACCTTTAATTATGTAGGTCTATGCAATGCTGTATGATTTCAGTTTCTTAAAGGCAAGAGGTTTCTCCTATAATCATTTTGCTATAAGGCATGCAGTAGCATTCCTTAAATCAGGAAAATCAGACCAGCTTCTAAGTGCTTTACAGCCTTATGTTTTAGCAGCAAGATGGCAAAGCAGCTTTGCGTGGTGTGTGGCTGACTCCTGGGTCAGGGAGCAAGAACAGACCACAAAATCTTTAGATAAATATGAGGAGGAGAAAGCTGCCAAATGCATTTCAGTGGATGTTTACACGTGTCAGAGTACTAAAAGTTGAGGTGTACAGAACTGTTAAAATAAGCAGCTCCCAGAGGTGAGTGGTGTGTCACTGCATGTATTCTGGGGGAGGGTATAAACCACAACTGGGATGAAATGTCCCAAAAGCCTTAATTATGATTTATTCAACTGATGTTTAAGATCCAAAATTCTCCTCCTCTAAACTCCTTCCTGATAAATAAGCTGAGAAACAGGACAAACTCCTCTGGGCAAGCAGCTATTGCTGTTGCTCTTGTGTCAAAAGAAAAGAGCTATTAATTTTCTGCTAGTAGCATACAAAGGAATAATATGATTCTATGCCCCAAACTATCCAAACAATCACATACAAAAACGGGCCAGCAATTCTTTTGCTTTGGGATTTATTCTCTTCCATTATTTTCAGGTATCAGACTGCCATTCCGGGCCTTGGTGGGAGCTAGGTGGGAACCAGGACAACCCATCATCTCTGAGGGACACGGCCCAGAAAAATGCTATCAAACTTTCCATCCAGTATGACAGCAGTGGATATGGCAGCAGTTCAGCTTCACAAGTGCATTCCCAGGGCAGTGATGGATTCCTCAACATTGGACATGTTTAAGATTCAGCTGGAAAGGGTGCTGGGCCAGCTTGTCTAGACCATGCTTCTGCCAGGAAAGTTTGGACCAGATGATCCTTGAGGTCCCTTCCAACCTGGCATTCTATGATTCTCTACTCTTAGGTAACTTTTCTCTAATATCTGTACTTGTGCATCTCACTGCTGCTGGCTCCTCTCTGAAGGATGCCATTTTCTAACACTTCAGCACTTTTATTGCCCTACCATCTGTTCTAAACAGCTAAAGACACTTTTATTCTCAATTTTTCTTCAGGGATGTAGAAGAGGCATCTGTCTCCAAACATTTAAAATCTCCCAATACACATTTGCAAATTATTTATGCAAAATAACGCATACATTTTCAGTAGGATTTACAGATGTCTGACAAAAATGTAATTTGCTTATACCTTTAAATAAAACATCGCTGAAATCCGGCATACTGCCAACAAGGGAAACTACTCATTTTGTGTGAGAAGATAATAAAGTTAGGCTTGAAACTAGTGGAGTTCTTAACCCAAATCCTTAGCTTTAAACATGCTCTTAAGTATTTTACTGAATGAGGAGCCTTAAATGACTTTGTGTTGCAATTTTTTGAATCTGTAGTCTGAGCAGTGCTAAATCTGCAGAACACATTTTTACCAAGACTTTCCATCACAGAGCTCTGTGTAAAAACCGATTAATCCAGTTACCACATTGGGAACTCCGAAGTGAAAAAGGAAACTTGTTAAAGGCATCAGAATGGATTTAATCAGTCTGAGCTGAGCTTAAAACTGAGGAGTTTCAGTCATTAGGCCATGGAAATAAATCCTCTGCTGACCCAAGTACGTCAAGGGAAGAGACAATGGATTCCTGTGGGTATCTTCACTGCTGTCTGCTGACAGCTTCCTCCCCAGCATACATGCAGATTGCAATTTGTATGATTTAAATGTTTTATACAGGTGATCTAAGACAATTTGGTCATTTTTTTTCACATTTTTCAGTTGCTAGCAGTGCATTGGAAACCCTTGGGGGAAAGCATCCTCTTCCATTGCTATAGACCTCTGCTTATCCTTGTTCCCGTGGTGCCAGGAAAAGCCCAAGGGCTTATGGACACAACTGGGCATAACTGAGACATGGTGTCTGAAGGAGACACCGGTCCCCAGTGTGAGGTGGGATGTGCCACTTAAACCAGATTTTCCAATCTCCACCCCAGCCAGGGATTTCTGCTGGAGCTGCTGCAATTACTGAGGGAAAGCAGCCAGTGCTCTCAACTTACAGGAGGATAAAAAAGAATAAATCCATGTTGGAATAAATTTATAAGTAAGTTTCTTGGGGTTTTTTTTTTTAGTTATTAATATTCTTCTCTATAGCAGAATCTCACTGCTGTGCTTTAATCAGAAGTCATCCCTTGGGTACCCAGGTAGAGGTCCCGGGCTCCCCACGGCAGCTGTGTGGTATCTGCTGAATGGATTTTGCAGCTGCACAGTTCCAACTCAGCAGAGAGATCCTCAGCTGGCTTCACCTTTCTCAGCATTGTTAGAAATGCAAAGGTCCTAAGAAAGGACTCACAGTAGATGTACTAGTGAAGCAGTAATTTATTATACGTTCTTGCAAGAGCGGGTGTCCTAACAAAGTAGGCATCCCTCTGGTCAGAGTTTTCAGCATTTTATACCCTATTCCTGTCTGCAGAAGTCCCTCCCTTGTTTCCCTATGAATTAGATACTTCCAAGGTTTACAGGCTTAACCGAGGTGCTTTCTTCGTAACAGTCCATAATAGTTTTAATTGCATGTCTGACAGGTTCCTGCTTCCCCTGGGAGAAACTAATATTCCTCAGTTTACTGAGCAAAATGCAGTATCTTTCTAAGTTACTATTGTTCATCTGAAATAGCCCTTAACTGTTGCCCCTTTATCTATTACCACATCTTGATTGGCAGTTGTGCACTTTTGACCTTTATCTTCCTTTTACCTTAAGACTTAGCTTTAGGCCTTAGTGTCCCATAAGACCACTTAAGGTTTCTGGTCTTTGGTAAACGATTCCTGTTGGGGCAGCTTAAGTCTTTTATTCCTCAAGTTAATATAAAAATGATTATACTTATTCTACAGTTTCAAAAGCAACATTTCTCAGCATTTTCTACAGCACGAAGGATGCAAGGATCTGCCAGCACACAGAAAAGTTTCAGTCAAAAATAAGAAAGATGTTAACTTTTAAAAATAGGATGAAAAAGTTTTCCAGGAAAGCTATTCCGTATCGCTTGCCATAAATCCTGGAGGAAAGGGTGGAGAGTCAGGAGAAAGGCTGTGTGTGGTGCTCTGGGAGGTTTCCCGCTGCCCAGTGAAATATCCACATGGATAAGACCCAGTAGCCATGGCAGGGTGGGGTATGGTCACCTCCAGGTGCCCCAAGGCATTTGATGGTTTCATGACCCAGGAAAGGCTGCCCAGGGCTGGTCATTGGGGGATAACCACAGGCAGAGGGCATTGGCATTAGTCTGTGGGAAGCAGACAGGGGTTATTAGCACTTTTTGGTGTATTCACAAGGTTTGCCTGGATTTTCATGGGGGTAAAAGTCCACATCTCTGCCACAGAAACTGTCTGCAGGCAAATCCAAATTCCCTGCTTCATACTGGAGGTTGTTGGACTTGCCAGAAGAAGGTCTTGGTATTTTGCATCAGGCAGAGGAGAAATGGGAACACTTTGTTTTTTTCAGCCTTGGCTCCAGAAATGGGCAAACTCTCTTGTCTGAAGCTTTCCATGAAGGAGTGTGGGGGAAAAATCGGCAGATAACAGATGCTTGTTGTGTAAAATGTAATTCCAAATTGTTAAACAACTGTAAGCAGGACATTTCTAGCTTTCATAGTTGTCGCTATCACTTCGTATTCATCAAACAATAATTGTGAATACTGTGTGCCTTCTGTTCTCTCTGTATGCCCTTCGTGCTGTTCAATTTTCTAACAACATAGCAATGCCATCACATTTGAAGTGCAGCAGCTGCAAGACAAAGAGAGCGTCCTTAATGGCATGATTTTCATGCAAATACGATGCTCAGGGAGCTAATTGCAAAGTTCACTTACCTGAAAGACAGAAAGTTGCTTGGTAAACAAATGTCTTCACCAAGCCACTACATGTGAGGTGGAAATCTCTTACTGGCCACAGTATTTGACTGACTTACCAGTCATTCATAAGGGAAGATGATTTACACAGAAGAAAAACATATAAAAATAGTTTTCCTGCTAAATAGGAGTTACTCTATTTACACTGGGTATGTCTGTATGAAAGTCAGCAATTTCTGACAAATGCAAATATCATATACAGTTGAAAGAACTCTCTGACATAACACATTGTCTATGCAAAGTCCACATGCAATTAAGTCAAACTCAAATTTTAGCATAAAAAATATGTGCCATGTAAGCACACAGATCTGTTTAAGCAGTAGCCTCTATTGAGTAACAATGTCTATGAACATATTTATAATCTCCATTAATTGGGGGTCCTGGTTTGAGTGAGAACAGAACTGATTCTTTTCAGTGCTTTTACTTTTCAGCTCAGTTCTTCTAACTCACTGCACTGTCTGAAGTCAGCAGCCTGTTCTCACAGGCAGTGTCTGCTCCCAGCAGTGACAGCACCCCATGGGTAGAGTTAGTACCAAGGGCTGGTGTGCAGATCAACCCCACCGCTAGGTCTTGTGCACCACATTGGCGGGTGTAGAAAGCAAAAGGCCGCACCTGCAGGGAGGACATGACAGGTGACCCCAAACTCACCAAGGAGGTATCACAACCCATGTATGCCATACTCAGTATAAAGCTGAGGGATCATGAGGGTCTCACTCAGCTTGAATTGGGTCTTCTTCCAGCTCCTTCTCCATTTCTTCCTTGGCTACCATCCAAGCAGGACTCTGTCCGTTCTGCATTCAATCCCCGTCTGTGCGTTCCTGAACCCAGTACCAGAATCCAGCTCCTGAACACAGCTCCCATCTGCTGCTGGGCCCAGTCTGGCAATTTCCCAGTGCCTGCTCCACAGCATCAGAGGTGATGGTGATGTAATTACCATCGGGACAGTATGATTTGATACTGGTATTGTATATAATTGCATATATTCCGACTTTATTATTAATAATTTCCTTTTCATTAAAGCTGTTCTACTCTCCTTTTCTAATCATTTAGTCTCTCTCCCTTATTCCCTTTCTCTTCCAATTTGGGAGGGAGGGGGATTAAACAGAGAGCATCTGTTATAGGTCTAAGGGGCCACCCAGATCCTAAACCATGACAGAGACCAACCATACAGATAAAAGTCAAACCGGCAGACAGCTGATAGTTGCATTCTTCAGGGAATCAACGCTAGGGCCAGTACCACGCAATGTCTTTATTGATCAAAAATGGAGGACACGATGCAGTGCACTTTCAGCAAGCCTGTGGGGCACACCAGCTCCTGGTCCGGGGAGGTTTGTGGTTACGCAGAGGTATTTCTGTATTACGTATTACTGTCAATCAGAAGTAGTTTGATGGGAAATTATTCAAAAGTTACATGCCATTGTTCATGTTTCCTGGCAGACATCACTTACTTATATTATTGACATCAGAAGGATCTGGTTTGCCTTTTAGTCTGCCGCAGCTCTTGTGACAAATCAGTGGACATAAGTTCTTACTCTGGTTTTAAGACTGGTTTTATGAGAAAGAAACAAATCTTCTTCAAACTCAAAAGTGATAAGAATTTTGTTACTTCAGAAATGATAAACCAGGTGGATTATTTCTCATTACTTTTTCATCGCATTGTCTTTCCTGCAGCCCTCAGGAGCTGGAGAGGAGGAAAAAGCCAAGGCCACTCCAGCCTTCAAAAGGGGCAAGAAGGAAGGTCCTGGAAATTACAGAGCAGTCAGCCTCACCTCCACCCCTGGAAAGGTGATGGAGCAGCTCATTCTAGAGACCACCTCTAAGCACATGGAAGAAAAGAAGGTTACCAAGAGTAGCCAGCATGGATTTACTGAAGGGAAGTCGTGTCTGACTAATCTGACAGCCTTCTCTGATGGTGTGACTGGAGGGGTAGGCGCAGGGAGAGCAGTGGCTGTTGTCTGCCTTGACTTCAGCAAGGCTTTTGACACTGTCTCCTCTTGGGTAAGCCCATGAAGTGTGGGTTAGAAGAGGGGATGGGGAGGTGCCCCTTCTTCCCTTGTTCACTTCTTCTGCTCGTCCTCCCTTTTGGGTAGCATTCATATTGTAACTGCACAAAACTGCTGCATGTATAATAAATAAATAATTCAGATGCAATTTTGGACTCGAACAAAAAATATTTTTATGAAATGTGTGAAATACATTGTTTTCTAGAATTCCTGCTTTGAACTTTAATCAAATATTAGTTTTGTATTTTTTTTGAACTCTGTGTGAGTACTTAATGGTGCTACTTACAAAGTCACTAGAGGCGCTACAATCTACTTCAGCCGTGAACAGAAAAGGATGTTCAAATGGCCACGTACGATCATATCCTATTAACACAGGACTTTGACTAGCTAATGACAGAGTAGTTAATGTAATTTGAGTAAGCTTCCTCTTGAAAACCTCTGACGGAACAAAACCAAAACAAGATAAAATCCAAATTCACCCAAATCAGAATGACCAAACCTCTAAGGATCTATTCTGAGTGACTACTAGTTGCAGTCAGAAGAGGCACTTTGTAAGTCACGGAAGATTTTTTTTTTCCCCCCTGCTACTCACAAATATTAACACAGTGAAAGTCTAGGTTTATAACCTAAGTATTTGAAAATATTTTCTGACGCATACTAATACACAAAACTCTATTATATTCTTTCCTATACAATTGTCTATACTACCCTTGATCAGTGAATGAACTATCTGTTGTTGTCCTTCGGGACAGACAGCTTGTGTCTCGGTACTGTTCCAACATGTGGAATCGTAACCTGAAAACAAAATAAAATTATATTGCCACATCAGTTTGAACTGAAGATATTGTCCGCCTTCTCTCGTGATAGACATAGTGGTGTTTTTCTATGTTCCTTAGTGCTATTTACCACTAGAAGTAGAGGTCTTTCACCAATCAGTTATGTTACACAAGTGGCACAAGATGATTTTGGGCAAGAAGTTTGGAATGAGAATGATAGCTAGACAGAAGATAGATAGGCAGATGATTAGAAAGAAAAAATAATTTTTTTTCATGCTGAATATGAGGTGTAAAGACCATAACCGATAACACTGAACTGCATAAACTGTACAATATGGTTGTTACTGAACAGAGAAGATCAGGTTAATAGTGAGAATTGAGCTCTTTCCTACATTGTAAATGTATGCTTGCTGATTGCCTTCACTGTGTACATTCACAGATTTTAGGTATGTAATGCATACTGGTCTGGCAGTGGAAATACGTCCATGCAGCAGGAGAAGACAATGGGATTACTTTGCTCAGGGACTTGTCCAGTCTTGGTCTGGGAGGCTCCAAAGATGGCCATGTCACAACCCTTGTGGTCTGTCCCAGCGCTTAAACAGCCCCCCTCCAGGTGAATGGAGGTTTTGCCAGGTTCCCTGGCAGGAACGTTGCTCTCCAGGTGCTGGCAGAGGAGATGTTGATTCTGCCGTTCTTCTTTGGGAAATGGTGGCATGGCCTCTTTCAAGGTTCAAGATGGAGAACCGTGAATGCAGGCAAGAGGCCAAGTCTGATGAGATCTAATGCTGGCAGTGTTCCACTGGGTTCTTCACAAATTGGGTGAGCTCTCAGGTCCCAGAAGAGCTGGAAGCATTTCCTGACCACTTGGTCATCACCTTTATGCAGGAGCTTCACTTTCCATGAGAGCCTGAGACTGAGAGACTGTGAAGGCATTTCATCTGATTCCTGTGGCGCTGTCTCCAAAATGCTGGAGCTCCCTGTAGAGCCTTCCTGCCCTCAAACAGATCGACACTGCCCACCCATCGCCTCCGAAGCTGCCCCACAGCCGGCTGCAGTTTCCCACAGCGCCTCAGAAAAGCTGACACCGACTCTGAAGGGCAGTTTGTTGCCACGGGAAAAGGCCGTTCCCACCCTCCCTGCCCGTACGCAGGCTGCACGCAGGCCAGGGCTGCTGCTGTCAGGGCGGCAATTGTGACATAGGGGGCCTGGCTCACCAAACGGAATGCTGGGCACAGGCCCTTGGTCATTGCCACCTGGCGAGGTGAGGAGGGCGCAGGGGAGGGACGGGGCTGGTGCGGGGCTGCCGAGGCAGGACGGGGACCCCACACCTCAGGCCTCTGGGGCTGTGGACAAGCTCACTCGCTCCCTGCTTCTCCCTCACACGCAACCTGCTTCTCCTCAGACTCTGCAGAGGAGTGCTTGGAAGAGAGATTCCGGCGTTGCTGGAAGACGAACTCCAAACGCTCCCTGTTGGTGTTCGCTGTGTCCGAGCGAGAGAAGACCCTCGACTCGATGGAGCAGGGTGAGAGCAAAGCATCCTTCCCGCTGCCTGGCCGAGGGGTCGTTGGGCTGGTCAGCGTGGGGCCGAGGCCGGTGGCAGGGGGAGGCAGGAGCTCCCCAAGCACCCCGCGGCAGGGTCCACGCTCTCCTCAGCAAGCAGGTCACAGGCTGGGCAGGGGGCACCTGCAGAGTGCACCATGCCTGCCATGTCCCCTTGCTCTGCCGGACCACCAGCCCTAGCCATCAGCCAGCCAGGCAGGGACAGAGCAGGCCAAGGGGGCAATCCCTGAGGGACAGCCCCCTGGCCCTGCAGAGCTACTCACTCCCGCTGCCATCTGCTCTCTCCCCTCCAGTTTGCATGTTCTGCCAGCGGGCAGAGGCCGACCCGGAGCTCTGCGGGGACAGCATCGAGCTGCCGGGCTTCAGCGGCCATAAGTTCTGCCTGGTGAGTTCCTCCGGGATCCCTGCTGCTTTCTGACAGGCAGCCCCTGCCCCTGCCCCTGCCCCGCTCTCCCCATCAGCTCCTTCTCTCTTCCCTTCTCTAGTATTTTGCCAGCCAGCTGTGTCAGCAGCCCATCGAGCGAGGGGGATGGATCCGATATTCCTGCGGGAATATCGCCCGTGCCATAGAGGGGGCGGCGCAGAAGGTGAGGACCGGACAGGCTCCGGGAGATTTGTGCCAGGAGAGGTTTGCGGGAGCTTAGCCCAGACCCCGAGAAAGAAATCCCAGCCCTTCCACCCAGCTCTGGGACAAAAGTCTTGCTCCCAGCAGCTCTGCAGAGGCTCCAGCACAGCAGCCTCGTCTGCCAGGCAGGTCTGCAGGGGGTGACCCAGCAGTGACCACATCCTGCACCCTGCCCGGCGGCGTGGGGCTGGCTGCGGAGGCCCTGAGGCTGCTGCTGATGGGGGTGCTGTGACCTTTGCAGGTCTGCTGTGTCTGCAGGGGGAGCGGGGCTGCCATCGCCTGCGGGGAGATGGGCTGTGAACGCAGCTTCCATCTCCCCTGCACCGCAAAGGGAGGCTGCGTCACCCAGTACCACCCTCAGTACAGGTACCTCCTCTGCCCTCTTCGCCAGCACCACCTGGGAAGGACCCAGCACTTCTCCCCTCACCCATCCCTTCCCTCTTCCCCCCAGAGCCTTCTGCCCCGAGCACAGCCCCGTGCAGGTGGTGGAGGCGGCCCCGGAGAAGGGCACCGCCTGCCTCATCTGCATGGAGGAGGTCGAGGGCAGGAAGACCTTCGGCACCCTGGTGTGCCCGGCGTGTAAACACGCCTGGTTCCACAGGCGCTGCATCCAGGTAGGAGCCCTTCCCTCGCCCCACCCTGGGGCACGGCAGGTGCTCAGCAGCTCCAGGGCCTCCCTCATGCTCCTGCCGTTTCTCCTGCAGGGACAGGCTCTGTGGGACCGTTTCGCTGGCTGCCGATGCCCACTCTGCAGGGAGAAGGGCATCTTCCGAAGGGAAATGCTGAGGCTGGGGATCCGCATACCCTTCGGGTTGGTGTCCTTGTGTCCAGCTCACACAACGGGAGGGTGCAAGGGCTGTGCCGAGCCAGGGGCTGCCCCTGCACTCCTGGCCCTGAGCTGTCCCGTGAGTCTGGGCTTCAGCTTCACGGAGGAGCGGCAAGCAGGGCGGGGGGGAAGAAGGGCAGGGACGCCCCTGCCTTGGGCAGGGGGGCCCATCAGCGTTTCTTTCTCCATCAGACGGCCAGCGATCGATCCCGAAACCAACGCAGAGCTGAGCTCGAGGCACAGCCGCTGTGACGCTGGGCAGTGCCTCTGCCCTGGGGGCCGGGAGCAGGCAGGGGAAGAGGGGTGAGTTCCCCAAGCTGCACCCCGAGGCTCTGCACTGGGGCTCTCTCTCGCCAAGGGCTCGAAGCACGAAGAGCAAGAGCTCTGCCAGAGAATCCCACGCTGCGGTCACTTTGTCCTCACTGCCATGAACCTCTTTGCTCCCCTAGGCCCTGGGAACTGCTCCTGTGCAGCTCCTGTGCCGCTGAGGGCACGCACCGGCGCTGCTCCCAGCTGGGGACAACAGCGGACAGCTGGGAGTGCCAGAGCTGCGCTGGCCCCACCGCCGGTACGAGGCAAAGCGTCTGGCTGCCCCTGGGCTGGCGGCCTGGCAGCGGGTGCCCAGGGGGGCTTGGCAGAGCCTCTCTGCTGCAGGAGGCCAGGGGCACCGCTCTGGCCTCTCCTGCCGCGGGCCTGGGGCCACGGCCTTGACCTCCCGCTTCCCTTCCAGCCTCCAGTGCCAGTGCAGAGCTCGCCGGCCCCAGCTCCCCCAGCCGGGCAGCAGCGGGCTCCTCCAGCGACGGGGCAGCTCTGGAGGACAGCGGCCGCTCCAGCCCCCTCCATGGGCCCATGCGGCTGCGAGACAGCACCCGCCTGCAGCGCCGAGCCCGCAACCCCTACAGCCGGCCGGGGAGACGCTGTGAGTAGCCATGTGCTGGCACCCAGTGCTGGGAGCAGCAGCCCCGGCCGGGCAGCGCTGGGGCTGTGTCACAGCTCACCGCTGCCTTGACCTCCTGCTTCTCCTTCCAGCCTCCAGTGCCAGCATGGAGCTCCCCAGCCCCAGCAGCCCCAGTGCTGCCAGGGAGCTGCCATCAGGGGCCTCCAGCACCGGCCCAGGGCTCGACGCCGGCAGCCAGGACAGCCGCACGGGGCCCATGCGGGTGCCGGCCCGCTCCCGACAGGCACGTCAGGCCCACCAGCCGTACAGGCGGCCCCGCCACCGCCGCCGCAGGACCTGACGTGTCCTGTCGCCCCGTGCCGTCCCCAGTCCCCCTCCACCGGCACGGTAACGTTCGTTGTTTCTCTCTGCACTCTCCCCTCCTTGCCAGCGCCATGGCAGCACCCAGCACTTCTCACCTCACCCACCCCTTTCCATTTCCCCGCAGGACTTTCTTCTGCTGGGAGGAGGCCGTGGAGACAGCTTTGCAGGAGAACATCACCTGCCTCATCTGCCTGGAACATCTCAAGGGCAGAAAGTCCTACAGCACCAGGATGTGCCCAGCCTTTAAACACGCCTGGTTCCATAGGAGCTGCATACAGCTAGGAGCCGTTCCCTCGCCCCCAGGGCACGGCTGGTGCCTCTGCCCATCCTGCTGCAGGCCTGGGACCGTTCCCTTGACCTTCTGATTCCCCTTGTGGCCTCCAGTGCCAGCTCGCAGCTCGCCGGCCCCAGCACCCCCAGCCAGGCAGCATCAGAATCCTCCCGCAGCTCTCCAGCTCTCGAGGGCAGCAGCCGCTGCAGCTCCCTGGGCCCACACCTCTGCAGCTCCCCTGGGCCCACGCCGCTGCGAGACCACGAGTCCTGGAAGATACAGCCTTGGGCATCCGTGCTGCCTTTCAAACTAAGCACCAACAGTGAAGGAGGCTGGATGAGTTGTATGTGCCACTCCTCCGCAACCTGGGGACTGCCTTGCCATTTGATCAACAAGAAGTTTCCATCTTTGCCTGGCCGGCCGAGTTAATTTTCCAGACAGCCATCTGCCACGCAAAGAGAAAAGAAAGGAGCGGGCCCCCAGATGGATGACTCCAGCGGATCTTCAGAACCCTTCCTGGAGCCGCACCGAGTGCCTTGGGCAATACGCTGTTGTACATCCCTGTCTTTCAAGCTACAGGAACGGGACGCTGTCTCGCCTTCAGGACCCAGGGCCAGTGTGGGATCTGAAAACTCTCTAGCCACAGCCACTTGTAGAAAAGCAGAAGCTGTGCTTCTTGACACTGTGGTCAAGACACTGTTAGCAAAAAGAAAACATGTAACAACCTCTCAAAATGCCTTCTTTTATTTGTACAGTCACGGAAGACCTTTCCACCAAATAGCAAAAGGACCTTTCTAAGGAAATAAAATTAAATAATAAAAAAACCCCAAAACCAGTGTGTGCTCCTCTCTGCTCCCCATGATGTGACTTTTGCCATTTGGATGCTTTCAGGGACCCGTTGTTTTGCTGTTAGCTGAGATTATCCCAGTGTTATTCCAGGTAGGAGAATTTTGTAACAATGTTCATCGTAGTGTAACAAAACAATTTGCTGACTGGAACTCACTGGAAGACTGGATTTCCTGCAAAGGGTAATGGAAAGGTGGCTGCTCGTAGAGCCAGGCAGCATTCCCCGGTGGAGACATTTGCTCCACTTCTTCCACAGCACCTGCGAATGAACGTTAAAATCCAGAGGGCAGCCCTGGGACAGGATTCAAGGGCCTTTGTGGTGAGACAGATTCTCACAGTGATTTGAAAGAGAGCAACACTGGAAGGAGAGGTGTCAAGGGTGCTAGCTGCATTCTTCAGGGAATCAACGCTAGGGCCAGTACCACGCAATGTCTTTATTGATCAAAGTGGAGGACCCGACGCAGGGCACTTTCAGCAAGCCTGTGGGGCACACCAGCTCCTGGTCCGGGGAGGTTTGTGGTTACACAGGGGTGTCAGGTGGCCTCCTGGGACATGGGGTGGGCAGTTGTTACAGGGAGGGCAGGACTGCCTTTCAAGGAAGACCTCAAGATGCTGGAGAAAGGAGCGGCCACATCCTTCCTGAAGCTCAACTTGGACACATACCATCCAGCAGAACCATGATGATCACAGCTGGTGCTGGCTTTCTTCCTTCATCTGTAACAGGTAGTTCCCATCTGTTGAGAAAAATCCATCTGCGGAATGAGCTGCATGGTTATTTTGGCTTTGCTCAAGGGTGCTGTTCTTTCTTTCATGGATTGATCATACTTGGAAAAAAAAGAGGTTTATTCCACTCATTTTATTTTTCATTTCTTTTGAAAACAACCTACAGTCAGACTGCTGCCGTGGCCTGGAGAGCCAACTACAACTGGTGAAAAGTGCCCTGCTGATGACTGTCATTTGGGCCTGTCTGGGTTTGAGTGAGAACAGAACTAATTCTGTTCTGCAATTTTACTTTTCAGCTCCGTTCTTCTAACTCACTGCACTGTCTGAAGTCAGCAGCCTGTTCTCACAGGCGGTGTCTGCTCCCAGCAGTGATAACACCTCATGGTTAGAGTTACTACCAAGGATTGGTGTGCAGACCAAGGTCACTGCTGGGTCTTGTGCACCACATTGGGGGGGGTGCAGAAAGTGAAAGGCTGCACCTGCAGGGAGGAGCGGACAGGACAGGTGACCTTATACTGATCTATGAGGGATTCCATCCCACATACATCATATTTGGCAGAGAACTAAGGGATCCGAAGGGTCTCTGGGCTCTTCTTCCCCTCTTGGACTGCTTTGCTTTGCCAGCTTCACTTGGCTTGGCTCAGGTTCCTTCCTCGGAGTACCTAAGGAGGCCTCTGTCCATTCTGCCTTTGATCCGGTCTGTGTGTTCCTGAACCCAGTACCAGAATCCAGCTCCTGAACACAGCTCCTGTCTGCTGCGGGGCCCAGTCCGGGACTTTCCCAGTGCCTGCTCCACAGAATCAGTGGTGATGGTGATGGGATTGCCATCAGGGGGGCTGGGTTCGATACTGGTTTTGTATATATTTGCATATACTCCATTTTTATTATTATTAATTTCCTTTTTCATTAAAGCTGTTCTAGTCTCCTTTTCTAATCGCTGAGTCTCTCTCCCTTTTTCGCCTTTCCCTTCCCCTTTGGGGAGGGAGGGGAGTTAACAGAGAGTGTCTTTTAAGATGGTCTAAGGAGCTGTCCTGACCCTAAACCATTACACTGGGACAAGAAACTAATATATACCTATTTAGCATTGCACACTATCATGAGGTTCTTCAAACAGGTGTTTGCCTTCTCAGGGCTATGCTGGAAATGCAGTCCAATCAAAATAAACTTATGAATTGAAAATGCAGGAATTAGTTTTAATTCTTGTAGTTACATTACAAAGTATTACATGGACACTGTTGTCCAGATTTAAAGAGTCAATTCAATCTGCTTTAGCTCTTTTTGTAAATTAAGTGAATGAATGTAGGGCCACTTTAGGGATTTTAATTCTGAATGGGAATATCCACACAAATCTGTAAAGAAATTAATCTAATCCACTTTAGAAGACTCATGCACATGCAGTTTCTCAAGGCTGCCTCCAGAAACCATACTTGATACAGATATGCACTTTGGGGAAGGTTTTAAAGGCTGACACCCACAGCTCCTCTTTTCTTTTTTATCATCTTGTCTTCTCTCTGTGTTGTTTCCCAGAGTCAGCAGATGTAAACACGTGTCCATTCCTTAGCTCGCTGCCATGACTAAAATCACTGTCAGTTGCCACTGAGGTTCTGATTTTGAGAAATTAAGTATGTGATAGAAGGGTGAAGATCTAGTTGGGAAAGTGCAAGGTTCTTAATATGCAATATCGCTATGCTTTTCTTCCCCTGGTCAAAAATGAGGAGTTGCTTGATATTCACAGTCAGATTCTGCTTGAAGAATTGCACAGGCAAAGAAACTAAGACACAAAATGCCCAAGAGGTTTTTTTCTATATTAAAAGTGTTTTCTAGATGGAGAGTAATTTTACAACCAGAGAGGGAAGCAAAAGTTTAAGTGGAGATGAAGCTTCAGAATCCAACATGGCAGTGAGAGGCTTAGCCACCAGGCTGTCCTGAGAAACACTGGCAGGGTGGCCATGTGTGACCCAGAATTTTGTGACCATGTCTTGGGGAGCACCTCCTGTGAGTCTCTGATACAGCGTTGATGGGAAGCACCAAGCCAAGTGAAAAGCACTCAGACCTCTTGGGGTTTTTTTAAGTATCAATATATAAGGCTTTGGTAAACCAGGTCCTGTCATGGGGGGTTGTGCAGCTTCTGGGTCACAAGATAAGGAGCTCACTGTAGAAGGAGGTTTTGCAGAGGGTGACTGTAAGGTAATTTTGTGATTAAGCTTATTCTTGGTTAGCTGATCCTGGACATACCCCATGTGAGTGAGGGCATGCTGGGGAACACAAAGAAGGGGAGAAATGAAGAATGTCTTGAAAAATAATCTTGCTTCGCTTGAATTTTCTCTGCAGTATGGGCTTGTCTTTGACACAAATACAGGTCAGTTACCTTGATGTCTGTTGCCTTTACTCTTTTTCTTATCAACTACTTGGATTACGGGAGAAAGTATTTATACTGTGGATGAGGAGGCTGCCCACTACCTTTGTCCATTCTTTTTGTTTTTCAAGGAATCATTGAAACTCTTCCTTCACTTATGACAAACTGTAGAAAATAAGTTGAAAATAGGATGCTGAGTAAGTGTCCCATGTTCAGATCAGGCATTCACAAGCTTCTTTTTAATAATAAAATATGCTACATTCAGCATAAACTACAGTCTACATCAGAAACTTCAGTCTTCATGACTTAAAAACATAAGCAATGGTCTCTGAAACAGTGGCAGCCCAGATCCACAGCTACCGACAGAGCTGCTGTAACTGCAGTGCTACAGGCAGCACTGGGCTGGGGGATAGTTTCTACGGACAGATAAGCTCTAAAAATTGCTGAGGATGACAAACTCCATCTTGTTAGTAAAAAAAGTCTAAAAAAGTCTAAAAAAAGATTGAGAAGTAAGCACCCTTCTTGGTACTTTCCTTTTCCTTTGCTTTTGTACCAAGGCTTCGAGCCAAAAGATCTGGCCGTGCAGAGCTGTCATTCTGGGGTGTCCAGGAAGGTGGTGCCAAACCACAAATTATGGCTGCAGCCGAGGCAGTCTGCATTCTCTGCAGATAAAGTGCTTACTGCTCGTAGTTACTGTGCCTTCAAATCCAGAAAGATTGTAGAAGAAATCTTGTAGGGAGTCAAAAAGGAAGGGGAAAGGGCTTAGGGTAATATTATTTATCGTCTCCTAATAAAATTCCCATTTCAGTGTTAGGAAAGCTCAACACTTTCTCCAGCATCTGTTACTTTTGTCGTGTGAGAAGAATCAAGACCTGCTTTTAACTTTGTGACTGTTTTCCATGACTGGTGAGAATCTATTATGAAAGATCCTAGAAATCTCAATTTATGTGCACGGATGTGAAATAATGGAAAACCTTCAGGTGTTGACTAACAATGATATTTGAAGTTGTAAGTGTCCCCACTTACTTCCACCAGCTTTTAAGCAAACGTTCAGTGAGAGCCAAGTATGATGCAGCTGAACCTGCTATTTACCATGGAGAGATGCTTATCAATTATTGTCATCCTTTTTGCTTGTGAACTATAGATGGGCAGATTATTGCTTTATTGCTTCCAAATATTTGCTCTCTCTTGCAAATAATTTGCTCTTAATTTGCTCAACACACTTGAGTTTGTGGATTGTTCCTTGACCATTTGCTGTGATGTGCTGGTTAGTTTGGGTGCCCAGACGGCCGGCAGCAGTTCCTCAACCATATCTGCATCATCCTTCTGAGGCCAGAGCAGTGGCAGATCAAGGTCTATCAGATGCAAGTCTGAGACACAAACATGCAGATTTCTCTTTGCATGTATTTCACAATACCCACTGAAAGTCAGCCAAGGGAGCAAAATCTTGACCAATGTAATGTAAGATATTATACCTGTGTAATGTAAGATATTATACCTGTGTTCAGCTGGACCTTGTTTCTATCCTGGCTTTTCCTCTCTCTCACCAAGGGCAGTAGTGCTTATAAGGGACTCACGCTCACAGGCTCTGCACCCTGTCTCTGTGCCTGGAGATGAGGAGTTGTGCTCACGCCTTGCCTGCTCCTCCCCAGCCAGAACCACTGGATTACTGAAAGAAACCTTTCTGAGGGGCTAAATTATAAAGAGGCAAAGAGAAAACCCTGAAGTACCAGTCTTAAAATCATCTTCCAGATCACATTTTGTAAATGACATTGTTATCATTTACAGTAGGTGCAGTTCAATGATTTTTAATTGCTATTAGTCATGCAGCCCATTATATCGTGGAGATACACGTGTGTTCCCACTCATGGCACGCGGTGGTATGGCTCCTGGTCGCATCAGAATAAAGCTGCACCCAGCTCAGAGAAATGTATTTTATTCCTTATATGCATAAAGAGTTCATACTGTCCTTGAGTGATCAACTTTCTTCTGTTATGCATAAAACTCTTTGCTTTGCTATGTTTTTTAACCTGAGTTTAAAAGTGAGCTTTTGCTTCTTTTTCAAGTCCAAATTGCTTTTCACTTTTTCTTCTGGATTAATTGCAGCACAGGGACATAGGATGTCCAGGAATACCAGGACTGGGCTACTGGACACTTTGGCACTTTATTGTCAGTGCTAATTTTATCAGTTTCTTATGGACCTTCCTGTATAACCATGGATTTCTTGAGGTATGACCTGAGAGAAAGGTTGATACTGTGATTTTTTTTTATGCCATGATATATTATGAAATAATTTCTTCACAGAAGTGATGAGATCTTCCTGGGAAAATGCTTTTGAGTACTTGACTTGAAATGTGTTTAAGAAACGCACCCAAGTTTCTGAAAACCTGTCCCTCTGAGTTTCTCAGACTCATTTTGTTCTGAGGGCTTCTGCCTACCTGCTCCAGCTTTCTGCAGCTTCAATTCTTTACCTGATTCTCACGACACACATTTGGGACAGTTGACTTTTACAGAAGAGAGAAAGACAAAAATACTCACTTCAGGCCCACAGAAGGGATGAGTAATGGAATTTAGTTTAGAATCTGTATTTCCTGAGTCCCAGCCCTGTGCTCATTACTGGTTTATGTGATGCAAGAAATATCTGTATCATTACTGACAAGTCCCTATATCTACAAAGTAAATTATTTCAGTGTGCAAGTGTCCTTCTCATGTAACCCTGTACTTTGCAGCAGTGATGTATGGGCAGTTCCAAAAATACCTGTGTTATTTTTGTCTTTAAAATCCCAGTGAGACCTGCATGGAGTCACTGCAGAAAGCAAGGCCTGAGTGTGTGGTGGGCAGAGGTCTGAAAGACCAGCCTGCATCTGGCCTCCAACAAACCACCTCTTATTCCCAGGGAAAAGCTGAATGACCCTTGAATTAGAGACGTGAACCTTCTCCAGGGCTTCTAGACTGAATTAAAATGTAATTTTCAGAAAGCCATCAAATGTCTGCCACTTGAAAGTTGGAATCTCCCATGAGTATGTCACCAGCAAGACCCTTCATAAGTCCTCACAGCAATCTCAACATGGTTATATATGCATGTGCTGGTTGTTCCTGGACCCTATTGCAAGGTACAGCAATGTAACCCCATCAGAATATAGCAGAAGTATTTAATGCTCTCACACAGTCAGATTGTTCACTGATCACAGCAGTGCCTGGCAATGCCCATAGAAGTGTTTTAAATCTAAAACCATAGACCACTCTGTGGAATACATACTCATTTTCTTGATATTATGATGGTTTCATTGCTTTAGAAAATTAGTTTTTCTTTAATCTTGTGCATGTATGTGTTGACATGTATGTTGTGGGGGGTAATTATTTTGGAGACATCATGTAAGAACACTTCATTTAGGAAGCACAGGGCCAGTCCACCATGAAAAGAAAGTCAGCATGTCACATCCCTCATGCGGGTGGTACAGCAGGATGGCTGGCCTGGGGGCAAACGGGGCTGCCTGTGACATTGGCAGTTGGTTTGGAATGCATTACAGAACCAGAGGGAACGGCCTAAAGCTGAAACAAGGCAGGTTTAGACTAGACACTAGGAAAAAATTCTTCACTAAAAGAGTGGTGAGATATTGGAATGGGCTGCCCAGGGAGGGGGTTGAATCGCCATCCCTGGGTGTGTTTAAGCATTGCTTAGATGTGGTGTTGGGGGATATGGTCTAGGGGTGAACTTGTAGAGTAGGGTTAATGGTTGGACACGATGATCCCAAGGGTCTTTTCTAACCTAAATGATTCTGTGATTCTGTGAATACTTTCAACATGCAAAACAAGTGTTTTTACAAAATCTCAAAAGAGCAAATCCATCTACTTTAATTTTGGTATTCCATCCCAAAGGCTGAGCACCACAAGTGGATGCAGCACTGTATTTCTGGTCTTTACCATTAAAATGAAGGATGGAGTGAAGGGTTATCAAGGAGAAACTGCCATCATGATTCACGCAGTGCAGGAGAGATTAGAGTTTACCGTCTCTAATTTTAGCACAAGTCACATCCTTGTGCTTATCTGATTTCTTTTTTTTTAATTCCCTTTGAGGTATTTGCTACTGGGAGATGTCTGGAGCTTTTGTAGATGTTAGTCATCAAAGGTTTTGATGGGGTGCTGGACATCAGTTAAAAAATTAAGGGGTCAATCTGACCCACTACCCAGAATTCACCACTTGAGTTCTATGTGGCTTACAGAGATCACTGTGATCTCAGGAACATCACTGGAGACCTGCTCTCTGGTATGACTTGGTCAGTAATGGTAGGCGGCTGCTCTTGAATGGCCTCAGAAGCTGCTTTATTTTGATGTTATGTGAAAAGCTTACTAAGATGAAGTCAAGAACATACATACAAAGTTATACATATATATGTAGGTAGGTATTTCTATAGCATATACATGATGTACATTATATAATGTTTATGTTCTATGCGTATACATATACGTGTATTTATGTAGCAACATATGCCACACTAAAATGCAGATAGTTGCACAATGTTGTGGGATATTAGTCGACAAAGGGACGCATGGGCAATCCAAACTATAACCCGTTGTCTGAAGGATAACAGGATGGAGAGTGACTGAAGGACAGTAGGTGGTGTGCATGTCAGGAAAGGGAAGCAGGGCAAGACAGCTCCGGGTATGGAAAGCTATCGATAGACTGCTCGCTGCCTGCCCGCCTGCAGGGAACCACTCAAGAAAGGATGAGTGGACACTTCCAACCAATCGTGATCTGTTTAGAGGCACATGGCTGGGTGCCTGAGCTACATAAACCGGGCGTGTGTCGCAATAAAGGGCCGGCATTGTTTACTCTGATCACACTGGTCATGTGTGGCGTCCATCATTCCTCCGCAGAATGTGGCAGAGGGCTGGCTTGGATGACATTGTTCATTGTTTTGGGATTAATTGTTCAGTTTTCGATGGGGCGGGAATGAATTCTTTGACCTTTATTTTGGATATAAACCACAGTGTATCACATGGGGTGCTGATACAATCATACCTCCAGATTTTCAAAGGCAATACACTGAATGTTATACTTCCACTATTTCATGGAGAAACCAGACACTCAATAAAATTAAAATTATTTCCCTGAAATAATTTCACTTTATTTACCTTAACATATGGCAAAATATGTGGCAGCTATAAGATCACTTATCATCTAGATGATGCTGAATTGCATGCTGTAGACATTGACTTCATATCACCTTTTAAGTCAATCAGCGTGATGGAAAAGTTGGAAAAAGCCACAGGAGATAAGCCATCAGCTCTACAAACATTGGTAACTGAATGTGTAATATTTCTTCCTCAGCTTTCATTCTGCTAAATTAAATATAGGGAAAGAAGAGAAATGCAGACACAGAAGTTAGGCATAATATTTTTACGGAAAAGAGATATATAGATAGAGGCTGGCAGGACGTTCCCCCCCCCCCCAAAAAAAAAAAAAAAAGCATTAAAAGAGAAATTCAAGGAAAAGAAGTGGGAAGAAAAAAAAAAATAGTAACATAAGACATCTTTCATGGGTGTTTTCAGGGAAAAATAACTGTGGCTTATTATGAGGCTTTTATGCTCAAGAGAGTTGATAGAAAGCTGTTTTCTGTTTGAAATTGTGAGATGTCTCAGTGTTGGGGTTTTGGGGAGTTATTCTGTTTTCCTTCTTCTCTTAAAGAATTTTTCCATACTTGTTTGTCAGGGAGGTAAATTGCTGTACTTAAGAGAGACAGAAGGACCTGGCCACAGGAGGAGGGGTCCAGCCAGCCAAATAAAGGGGGTTGGGTGGAGCCCCTGGGGCTCTCACTTGTTTTGCTCCCTGGATTCGAGGAGGAGAAGCTGCCCTCGTTGTGCAGAGACCTCATCCCCACCGCTTCTCCTGCTCTCCCTGCTGCCTACCGAGAATCCGGCGGAACACCGGGATCAGCTTGGAGAGAGGTCGTCCCTGCTTCATCTCCTGATTTTTCCTTCTACCCCCGCTGTCTCCAGAGGACCCTGCTGGGCACCGGGATCGTCTGCCCAGGGGGTTCGTGCCGCGGGCTTTCTGTGGCCATTGCCCCGTGGGGCCTGAGCTGGCTCCGGAGCGGCGGGGAGACCATCGCGCCCTCCCTGCTCCCCGGGAGCCCCGAGAGGCTGGCACTGGGTTCCCTGTGCTGCTTGCTGTTACTGACGCAGTTAGTGTTGTTTGATTGTCCTGTTTATATATATATATATATATTTAGTAAAGAACGGTTATTCCTATTCCTCATATCTTTGCCTGAAAGCCCCTTAATTTCAAACTTGGAAGCATTCGGAGGGGAGGGGGTTGCATTTCCATTGCAAGAGAGGGCTCTTGCCTCCCTTGGCAGACACCTGTCTTTCAAACCAAGACACTCGGATACTTTTTTCCCACCACTTTCATCGTTACCTTACCAGTGTCCCACACCAGGATATGCTGGTGCCACATGGAGGAGGAGAGGGCACCTGGCCCCTGCCAGGTATCACACCAAAAAGCAACTGGTGGCAGTCTGCAAACCTGTGCTCTGCCGTTTGGATTTGGCTTCGTGTTCTTAAACACGAGGTAGTGCACGGCTCTAGACAGCATACGAAACAGCAGTTCACTCCCAGCTCCTCTACGGCTGTTGGAGTGCTAAAGGAGTAAATCAGATCTCCGAGAATATAGCCATGTATTTATTAGGTGTATAAGCCAGCTGTAATAAGACATTGTTATGACTGAGATTGTGATGTTTTTAGTGGAAAAAAAAGAATTAGGGTTGAAATTGCAAAACAACCCAGTTACTATAAAACGTGAAAACACACTGGGATAAATGAAGGTTAATAGAGTTTATTGTGGGGAGTAATACGAGAAAGCAAATCATGCTAGAGAACATAATTGTGATACAGATAAAGGGCATTTGTAATTAAATGGAGGTTGGATAAACATGATTATCCTGGAAAGGTTTCCCAGCACAGTACTGTGAGGTTTTAAGATGTGGAGGCAGACACTCGGATGTGATCTGGAAGTAGAGATGCCACCACTGCCAGCGCCCCTGGGTGCTCCACCACTGCAGCAGGTTGCCATGCTGCCATGCTATGGGGCAACAGGGGCAACAACAGCAGTAAAAGGCAATGTATGGAGTTAATTTTGAAGTCTGTTTTGCCTGCAGCTATAATTGGCAAGTGATCTCCCTGTCTTTGTCCCAAACCCCAAGATTTCTTCTTCTTGCTGTTCCCTGTTTTCACCCCCATCCTGCTGGGGGGGAGCTGCCAGGTGGGAGTCTGGGTGCTGGCCAAGAGTAGGTAACCTGCTGCTGTATGACTCTGGGCTGGAGAAGGTGAGGGCATCCTACCCCCAGTTAGAGGGACAGGGCTGCGGGTGCTCTCCCCACACCATCACCTCAGGCAAAAGCCTGTGCATAAGTATGTACAGCTTCTACATAGACAGGTAAATACTTATACTTACCACATGCGACAAATAAACCTGAAATTTTCTATTGGTTTAAAATCCCTGATACTTTCTTTCAGATATACTCTGTCATCTCTTTATGTAGATAATTATAAGCTTACTTACTGTATTTTTCCGTAACCAATAGTACTTTTTATGTGAATATTTAAAATGAAATGCAACAGTTTGATGCTGAACACTGGGAAGCAAACAGAGGCTTTCCAAACTGAACTGCTTTACTGAAACAGGTACTTGTGCTTATTTCTTTTATTTGTCAAGTTAAAAATATTCTTTGATGACCTATATGAGATAAAGGCAATCATATGTGTTTCTCCTAGGACAAGCACAAGACTTTCAAATAAGCTTTTTTTACTTTTTTTTTTTCTTTCCTTGTACTGTCAAAATATTTTTTGATACATTTTCAACTTTTAACTATATATCATTAAGAAAATCTAAATATACTGAATTTGAATTCAAGATCGTATTAATTCTCATTGTTATATAAGTTATTTTACATAACACATACAATTACAATTATTTCATTCAGAGCACATTCAATTATTTACAATATAGTTTGGAATAAATTTTTCATAATTCTTGGGATATTATATCATAATGATATTCCCAGATGCTTAAAAGAGATTTTGCACTGGAATTTTATTATTTTCTATTCTGAACAAGCAAACATCTCTCTGGAGACTAAGACTTTTTTTTTCTCAAAAAAAAACCCCAAAAACATGTGTGGGAGATCTTTTTGCTTTTAAATTTATCTGTTTTGCCAGTGCCTGGCAAATCTTCAAGCAGACTTCACAGCCATACAGAGGCCAACTATGATCCCTTACTCTCATCTTTTAAGTTTGCTCCTTGAAATTTTTATCCTTCAATATTTTTTGTTTGTTTCTTTATTTATTAAATTTTGGTACTTTCCTTATATATTTCCATAACCTGACAGGCTGCAGTAAATACTACAAGTGGGCTTTGACTCAAAATGTACCCCCAATGTACTTTGGACCTCATCTTTGACATGTTATGTTGCTGTGAATTTACACACTGGAATAATCTCATGAGAATTAGGATGGGTGGCATCCCCTGTGGTGAGATGAGGCTGAGAACAAAGTGAATTGACTTTAATTGCAAAAACCCCCAGCACATCTTTATCCTTTTATTTCTGCAGTTGGCACATGGTACAATAATTGTCTTATTCACATTCCTGTCTTCTCAGCTTGTTGAGTTTGTTAAAGTTTCTTGCATCAGACATGCATTTATTTGTGACCATTCCCAAGATCATGACTCCATTGCCTCAATTGGTTGTTGAAACTTGATTTCCATGCTGGAATTATTTATGTATCGAGGTAATTTTTAAATTCAATCAGTCATACACAACAACATTTTTCCTTCCTAGTCTAAAATTCCATTTTCTTTGCGAGACCTTCTGTTTACTGAAGCTTAGTAAAAGAGTAGACTTTTTTTGATACTTCAAAGTTTTCACAACATTAATTTCCTGAAGGTATATTTCTTTTTGTCACAATACAGCAAGTATACACAGGACCTGGCATCAAATAGAGGTCATGCAGATGACAGACTACCGTTATAATTTCCACAAACCAGCTCTAAGGATATTGGCTGCCTATACTAGATACACAAGTTTTGGCATCCACAAAAATGAAAGATATGAAAGTTGAGACTGAGTTGCACACCTACCTCAAATACATTTTGAGTAGTCTGCCACACAATGTTTCTGGAAAAACAGCATTTCACTAGTGAGTGACATATTTTCATTTCCTGAAGGAGAAGGGAGTTTTGAGCACATATATTTTTATTAATCCTGCAACAATCAAAGCAAAACTTGACTCTGGAAGATGTGTTTAATTTCCATGAAAATGTCATTGGGTTTGCTCTGACTTCCTGGCAGTGATTTTTTTTCCACAGCTTTAGTAACAAATGACAGTTTTACATCAGAAAGTAACTGGCATATGCTATAATTTTGTGCTTTCCAGAGAAAAAGAGGAAACACTAAAATGTTTATTGCTTGTGATTACTGAGAAGTGAAGCTGAACCTTGCAGTCACTTCACTTTCCCCTCAGCCAAGCATCATCCAAAGAGAGGACAGAACACTCTGAACTGTTTGCCATGCAGAAGGAGCTCTGCATGGCTTATTGGTAGCGTAATGATCCAGTGAAGCAGGGAAAGCATTTTAAGGAACAATCTGGTCTATCAGTCTTCAAAATTACAACAGGGGTGTTCTAAAGCATGATGTTACACTCTCCGAGTGCAGCTGTTCTCCTCCAGTGCAAAACTACCACCAGGCAAAGTGTTACTGCAGAAGAGGTCAATGCTCTCATGCAGGGCTCATCTCCTTCACCTTATCTTGTTGAAGGTGTCCCCATATATTTGCTTGCTTTAAGCAAGTATTTGAGAAAATATTTTTTTTAAACATGGATCCCAGCTTGATCCATAGGGACCAAAGGAACGTCAGCCTCACAAAGAATATGGAAATCAGTAATTCATTCCCACATAACTTCTACGTTAGCAGGAGCTGTTTAACTTACTTTTTTTTTTTCTGCAGTCAAATGACATAGGCATAAAACTTTTAATACCCTTGAAATCTCACAGGACTTAAATAATCTTGCTGGTGATAGGTATCTAGCTATGAAGTTCCTATTTTTTTTCTTCAGTGTAGAGATTTTACTAGAAAAAGAAATCCCCAAAGCTTTCCTCCACTGAGATTTGAAAGCATTTGAGCCTTGTAATTGTCATTTGTCCAAATTAAGAATGCTATTATATCTTAGCCCAGGTAAAGGTGGATTTCTTCTGCTACCTATTATTTTGCCTTCATATTCTCAAGTATATGGTCAGCTTTTTCACAAAGTACGAAGTATTCTTGTGTATCTGTTTAGCTAGTGAGGTAATGCAGGCAGCAAAAAAAAAAAAAATCAATCATGAGGAGCACTTTATGGATGGAGGATGCATCCTGATAAGTATTTCTAGACATAGGCAAGATAAGAAGGGGACATACTTAAATGGAGTATTGTGCTTTTCATAACATTTTGAAGGTAATGATATTTAAGGCTAGATAGTTTTCTTAAAGATACCTGCAGAGATCTCACCATTTGTCTGCGTGAACATTTTTTTTATGTGTATTCCCATCTCTCTTACTGCTGCATTTAGCTAGTGTTTTGTATCAGGGCTTGAGAACAAAATATACTGATGGAGTACACTACTTCCCGAGCACTTTAGTTGTTCCACAGAAAAGGCAGCTTTACAGGAAATTTCTAGAGCTAAAAGTCCCCTCCACTGATGTGGCTTTCTGCCAACAGAAGAGTAACTAGACCGTGTGGTAAAAAGACCACCTGTGTTGCACAGTTCATCCAGAGGAACAACCCATGTCTCCGAGTATAAATACGTGAGAAGCTAATGAGAGATACTGAGGTCTTTCTCCCTTTCCTCTGGAGACGCGATGACGGTGAGGTGGCCAAGAGGAGAGGAGATTGTCAGATGTAGGGCTGCAAGTATTACAGCTCCCCCAGCCTGTGAGTATCTTTTAGACCTAGCCATGGCAGGGTGTAATGCAACTTCAGGGCCCTGTATTCCTTCCCATCAGGGGGGAGACTGACTGACTTGCTATGTTCCTTGGAATCCTGAAAAATAAAAGCAGGTTAAGCTTTAGTCAGGAAAGAACAATCAGTAGTTCCTGGAGATAACTGAAATGTAACATTTAAAACGGCAATTTTCCACTTTTTAGAAACAAAACACTATCCCGCCTCTCTAGTACTCTGCTATTTACAAAGCAGGATGATAGACAAAGATGATTTATATATGATATACTCCTCCATTGCAGCTTCTTTCCAGCCTGCGAGATTTTTTTGTTGTTGTTATGAAGTATATGGATGGTGCTACTATAGCTCTATATCCTGCTGCTTTAAGCAAGTGTGCTCATCCACCTGCTTTCTTGCAGCTCCACAGGAGAAAGATGAGTTGTGAAAATAACAACAGTGCACCTCATGTTAAGTACAGGATGAGAAACATTTTATTTATAACCCTGTCATACTGAGGCTAGCCTACAAAAAATGTTTGAAAGTAATCCCCTGACTTGTTTCTCTGGATTCTCCACTGTCTTGAAATGCAGTGCATAAACCAGAGGTTTGAGCTGTGCTTTTAGGCATTCACGGCATCATGGAGAAATTGTGAAGGTCAGCTGCACTGTGGACAACTCCACATCCATCTGTGTCATTTAAATTATACTCATGTCTCTTCCTTATTGCCAGTTTTGTTCTGTCTCTATTTTTCTCATATGGGTTCGGACTGGTTGACAAAGGGCCAGACAGAATCGTCATGTTCACTTTGCTAAGACTTCTTCTGACACCTGTAATTGTAGCATTTTTCCCAGCTAGGGAGCACGATAGTGAGGCCTGACAACATGCCAAAGTATGACAAGAGCACTTATTGCAAGAACTACGGTACCGACAGCTTTACAGACAACTTAAAAACTTCTGTTCTGCCCTGTCCAAGGGATCAAACAACCATGGATCTGATTTCCAAATACACGGTTCTTTCACACAACCCCTGAAATACATTATATTTCCCTGTATGTTACGAGGACCTTGCTACTGGAAAAACCTGTAAATAAATCCAGCTGCAAATAATCAAATTCTTAGTCTGTCTTTTAAGCTGAAGGAAGCCAAACACACACGTTAACCTCACTGGCCAATCCTTGCTGTTTTACCAAAAACCTGGCACAGAATTTCACATACCTGCACTGTTGGAAAAAGCACCATTACGTGAGGTCATCATCTTCCAAGAAAGTTTTTAGTTCTGACGGTTTCTTTCTTCAGTGCAAACAAGGCTCTAAAACAAGACAAAAGTAAACCTAACGGCTGGCCCCTTCGCTGTACCTATACCATTTACTGTAAAAAAGTGTTTAATACAGCTTTCTTTCTTCAGGCAGTCAAGTCCACAAAAAACAAGGCACAGCTGGATTAAAAAGAATCCCAAACCTGGGACACAAAGTTACAGGAAAAAAACTAGCCTGTCAGTTCCATTGTTGACATGGAGGTTTACAATGACTTTCAGGCAGCTTGATATGGCACAAACTTATACAGGAAGAGTAAAAATAGTATTATATTTCCTAACGTATTTTTATATAGTCTTACTTTGTAAAAGGTGAAGAAAAATTACATTTTTATCATGGTACAGTACGGGGTTAAGGCTGGTAATCTTAGAATTAGATTATAAAGCGTTTGCAGTATTTCTGATGTGCTCTGACAAACATGCTCCATCTTGCACTCATGACAAAACTCTGGCAGAGATGGTTTTCAGTAACCACAATGGTATGACATGTGCTTATAGCAACTGGACACAGGCGGCGGCAGGTAAATATGGTATGTAATGCTGCCAGTCAGTACTGCAACACAGCGTGATGAAACAATGAGGACCTCAGGTATTTTCTTTTCTTTATTCTTTTTCTGGGTTATAAATCAATAATGTTGGTTTGAAAATTTCTTCTTCTGAAACGAGTTTTGGCAAGTGTAATGCTAAGAACTGGGAAGAATCGTAACTCAAGAGGCATTACTGAAATTTTTTGGTTGGTGCTGCTAGACAGATAGGTATGACTGAGTCTGATTTTCAACACACAGGGCTATGCCTGCTATCTGCTGTGCTGCACAAAAGAAGAAACCCAGGTAAGTTTTTGAGTTTAGGTAAACCTACATGAATCTGATTCCCAGACTTAGATTATTTGAGTTAATGGAAAGAATGTGGGCAGTGCTGAGCAGCTAAGCAACTCCCAACTAGCATGGCAAACATCGGAAGGAGCGCAGTATTGCTCTTGGGTGCTGTTAATTTCTTTAGAACATACCAGTAATAAAGTATTTATCTTCAGTCATTTGTCATGGGTGTGTGTCTCCATATTTCCTGTCCTTACATGCGTTTGGGCCAGATCTCCTTCATATCACTAACACACATTCTTATTTTACCTTCTTATCTACAAAGGCATCCAGAATGAAAACAGTGAGTTCATCTACACTTAAAATACAACTTTCTTTATTGCAGTGTTCGTGGAAAATCCAAGGAAAGGAAGACAAATAACTCCCCATCCAAACCTAACATCTTGGAAGACTCAGTTTTCGGGCGTGTAGAAGTATTATCCAGCATTAAATTATCATAAGCCATTATTTTCCTATGTCAAAAGTATTTACCATAAGTGATGTCTCTACTATGTTTCATTGGCTTCATTTCAAACACTGGATCTGTTGTTATGAAAGACCTTAATGGAGGCCCCGAGAGGCTACTTCCTGTAACACAACCCCAAAGTTGCAAGATGCAATCACGAACACCAACAAATTCATGTGTAGTCTGGTTACACCAGTATCATCCAATACTCAATGAGATGAGGCAGCATCGTCGATCACTGGCTGTCTGTTGTCTTCTACGACAATGGTTCTTCTAGGATAGGTTTCAACGTCCACAAATATATAACGGACCTCAAATCTTCCTTTCTCAGGATTCTGCATGGAAAACATTTTCAGGCTGTTTCTTTTTCTCTTCAGTAGTTTAAATTCAAGATGAAGCTTGTCAGCTATATTACGCAATTGTACATACCTCTTTGACTTCCACATGGACTGTTCCCCGCTTGCCGGTTTCAATGCCCTCAATATAGAACCTCAAACGCATATATTTCAGTCCATCCTTTATGTATTCAATGTGACTAAAAACAGCAAAACAAAACAAAAAACCCGGCCCACCGAGCAAGGACATGTATTACATTCTAGTTACATTTCTGATTTAAATGTCTTATTCAGAGGAGCTTTGTGGGCAAGTATATTCCCATGCAGTGCTTACGCTACCACAGGTTCCCTCTCTAGTGCTCTTTCCAAGCTTTACTGTGAGCATATAATGGCTAGTGGAGTTAGAAGAACTAATTAGCAGTTGAGGATGAAGTACTTAGACATCCTCACCCCAGTCCTCCCCTCAAAAGTCACAGCAATCCAATAGCTGAAGATTCTGGAATTCCCTTGTATTTATTCTAAAGAACCCCCAGATTCAGAGCCTGACATCTAGAAAGGAACAGCCACATCACCAAGACTGCCAGGACAATTTTTTTTTTAGGCACTTAACATAAGTTGCCAAGACTAAACACGCAAAGAATTTGTCAACTTAGTTATCAGGTTGGTTAAATCACATTAAAACAGTTTGTTTACTACATGCTTCACTTATTTTGGCAATAGTTTTGCTCTACTGAGGTTGTGTAACTTTGGCACTGGTATCAGCTCTCCAACCTAAACGCTGATTATTTAGGCTGGAGATAGGTTATGCTCAAGTATTAGATAAATAGAAAGGTCACATCACTTTCAAGGCAACCACTTCCAGAAACTACTGGTCAAACTAGAGTTCTGGTTCCAGTTTAACTTTCCTACTGAAACTACTACCTGCTGCATACTACCAGGCTCTTATTTCCATCAGTCACACACAGATACACACAGTGAATTAAACTTCCAATACAGTTTAAGGTGATGTGATGGGTTACAGAGAACAAAGATGAATGAAAAGCCTTACTGCAGCAAATTCACATTCAAGGTGTTCATACATAATAAAATACCTGTATATTTTTGAGACATTTAAGGTCATCCTTATACTGCAGACAAACTCTACAAACTTACAAAGTCTTCAGATGAAAAATTTATTTTAAATACTAGACTTTCAAAATGAGGGAAATGCTAGGAAAGCTGACGGTACATTTACATATTTATATAGCTTGTTTTACAGATGCTTAAAATGTTTGTGCATATCCTTTTCATTTAGCAGCTCCACTTTAAACACTTTTTCATAGAGTCTGGTGAAAAGATAAACTTTCACCAGTAAAAATACCCTTCCACCAGAACTTAATTTTCTGTTTCAGGGCTCTTGTTGTGTATCTGGGCTTTTGCATCCCATGCTGTATGAAACCTCCTTGAATAAGTTCAAGTCAAAGAACCCAATAACGACAAAGCCCTTATTGGGTTACAGTGATGAAAGGATTTATATTTTGTAAGAATTAGTTGTTTTTACTCAAAATAATAGACACACTCATGAAAAGTTTAGGTGAGATTTCTGTCGAAAAGTTTAGGTGAGATTTCTGTCGAATGCACAGTAGTGACATGGACTCAAGTACCACAGAGCAATGTAAGAAATGGACAGTCAATGCTGTGTACCAGCTCAGGACAATGCAGACACTGCAGCAACTACAGCCTGGACAGTCAGAAGCAGGCTAGCTTTAAACAAGCAGAGCAAGCTGGATTCTTGAAAGTCTGAAAAGTTAGAAACACCTGTAGTTTCTGGCCTGATAAAAAAATACTGCTTCAAAAAGAGAAAAACTCTCAAACAACTTTTCAAAGAACAAATTCATTCTATTTGCGGGTTTCAGGCTGTAAACTTCAGTCAGATCCCTGCACTCCAGGTGCATGTCTAAGCCTCTGTACTACTCTTTTCAGACTTGTCCTGTTTTTTGGAGACCAGCTCTATGTTTCCTGTGATGGCTGTTTGTATTGAGGCATTCAGAACTGGCACTTCATATTGTATGTGCACTGCATTTCGTGCTACATAAGAGGTACTGTGAAAACTGCTTTTGTTTTCACTCTAAAATATGAAGGTACAATACACAGAGTTCATTAACCTAGATCTAACTTGCTCTGATGTGACCCAAAATGCCTTTGCTGTGCAAAAACTATAGTGTCTGTATGGGGCAAACACCAAAGGGCACCTGACATGCTGTCGTCTTCCTCTTCTTGTTGCCTCCCCATAACCTTTAATAGATTCACCAAAAACACCAATTATCTACAAGAGAAAAGAGGTTTGAGTTGTCAGAAGGTATCACAGTCAAAGAGATATTCCAGTATCAGCTCATGCCCCTGCCATGAATGCATTTTATTTCAACAAAATGCACCTTGTGAGTCTGATGTGTTTAGAGTAGAAAAGTTTGTGAAAGAAAAGAGTGTAAGGAAAATCCCTCTGTAATTAAGTGCTTTTCTGTACAGTCATGTATTAAACATTAAAGATACTAGTATCTTCCATTTGTACTGTCCTCTGAGATTACATTTTAATCTCTCTTTTTATTGGGTATTTTATAATTGACTGACATGGTGTGTACAAAGGAAAAAAACAACATGTTTCAAAGTTTAAAATGCAAATACACTTCCCTTCACATTATATAAAAACCACCACTACCATTTAAGAATTACTTTTTTCTTCAGATCTACAATGACAGACCAAACTAACCTAGTTTTAAAACTTGAAGTTGCTTAGAAAGGGAGGGTGATTTTTACTGTATAAGTACTGGGGAGTTTTAATTCTACAAACTTGTTCCAAAGCACTCCTCATTTTTATTCTAGTGACAGCTTGTCACTTCATTTCTAAGTCATCCTTAATGGCATCTCTGGCAACCTTGTTCAAAAGCTATTCCATGCATTTCTTGTTTTGCCTGAAGTAGTGGTTTTTAGAATCTAGTTTCAGATTGATTTTTGTTTACATCTATCTATCTTATGTGACTGTGTGCTCACATGACTGTTCTCTGCTTTTCGTGTTAGCCACAGGAACGTTAACTGTGTTTCAAATGAAGAGTTTAGGTTCCTGGATATTTATGCAGAGCTTCACAGAATGGCAGAGCCTTCGTGAAGTGTCACAACACAATAACTGTGATGAGAAAAGGCATCAGGATAGATCTACAAAATTGAGTGGGACCAGTTGTATCCCTGACCTGCAGAACTCATTTAGAACACACTTAGTAGGCACTTGGGTATAAGACTTTCTGTCTGGGGACACAAGCACGTGCTCTGAAGGGGCAGACACTGTGCTGGCATCAGTTGTGCTGAGATCACTCACTTAACTGGGCTTTAAGGCAAGGCTCAGTGTTTGCATTAACCTGTCCTAACAGAGTCTCCAGTTTGGAACTGACCCACCTCTGGCCAGCTAAAAGCATAGGCAGATCTGCTGGTGTTTGCCTGCTAAACACCAGGTGGGTCTTCCAGGAGCTTTGCTCACAAGATTTCTTGGGCAAACTTTTCACTCAAAGACAGACAGTAACTACTGTGAAACAGAAGCAGATGACTAAGGTTCAAAAACCAACCTCAGGGTGAGATCTGCATTTCTCCAAGGCATCACCATAGATCTTACTTGGACTAGAAGAAGAGAATAGCTCTTTAAAAATCACATAGAACAAACCACCTGTAATGGAAACAACAGCAAATGGAATGAAAACTAATCAATTAATGAATTAATGGAATTAATGAAAAGTGTCTTCTGATAAAGAGTATAATTTTAAAAGATAACCTGTGACACCAATTCCAACAAGCACCACAATGAAATAGGTAAAGTCTCTTCCAGCTTCTTTCACTGAAATAAAGAGCAACACAGGAGTTACAATCTCAGGTAGTAAAACCTGCACAGCTTTCTTATATGAACACTCTTCTATTAGTCTGCAGCTCAAATAACATTTTGTCAGAAGAAAAAGAATCCAGTAACAGCTTCCATAATGTCTCACTACTAAAAGAAAGAGGCCATGGAACTTCTCTTATACAGGGCACGTTTATAGCTCTGTATTAAGTCTATTTTCTGTTTTTCTGCTCCATTCTTTCAAGACCTGGACTAGTGCTTATTGCTACTTTTCATGTACAGGAGAGCTAGGGTTATTTTTTTAAGAACTAATGAGGTATTTAGCACTGCAGTATTCAAGCTACCATGTAAACCCACAACCACTGCAATTCTTATGCAGAGATAGGGAGAAGTAAAAATAAAACCCCATAAGCTATAAATTGCACACACTGACTGAAAATAAGTAACTTTATGAATTATCAATCAACTGAACAACAAAATGGAGGGATATCAAACCAAAATATGTATTTTATTTATTGAGCTCATTAACTGCAGTTTATCTGATTAGTTTTTATGTTAGTTCTGATGTGATGTACTAGTAAAGTGTCAGTGTACACACCAAAAAAAAGGTCACACGAGATTCTTTGTAACAAAATATTTTTGAGAACTTGGAAAGAAACTATTGATCTGTTTAAGTGATAAGGTGTGCCTTTCAGTGAAAGGCAAGTTACCAAGGAACTTTAGTAACCATTTTTTCTGCGGTCTTCTAAGGAGTTAAGGGTGTTTTTCATAAATGTTTTCAAAGAACTCAGAATTTCCAAGGCTAATTAAGTAGTAATCACTTTTTACTGAAGTGAAGGAGATCACCAGTGACAACCATTCTGTAAAGTAACTGGTATCAAATGAAGAGCTTTGTCAATTTTGCTAGAGGTAAACTTGTTTTAACAGTATCAGGGCTGTGTGGGATAGGTTTTCCTTTCACAAAGGTAAATGAGAGGCTACTACATCTTATTCCTGATGCGACTTAAACACTAAATCAAGCTGTTTGGAAGAAGCCACATAATTGCAGCACTGCTTGCACAATACAATACACCGAAACCTAGCAGCTGCTGCAAATAACAGGATGTGAAAACAAATGGGCTTGTTGGTTTTCTAAGAATTGCATTTCTTTTTTTAAATCCTGAGCATCATGGTTATAACCCCCCAGCTGCAGCGGTAATTTTCTTCGTGCCAGCCTCTTAGAGCAGCTCACGCTGGTATTGCTCCTCACAAGTGACTCCAGCCCGCCTTACCTTTCTGAGCGGCCGACAGCAGAGTTTCTTCCTTCCCAGCCCTCTGCACGGACACATCTTTGCTACCGCCGCCCGGTTTTTCAGCTCTCAGCCCCCCCGCTTGCGTCCCGAGGCTCTTTCGGGCGGCCCGCAGCAGCGGGGCAAGCTCCCTGCCCCCCGGGGGCCGGGGCCACCACCTCAAGCAGGACCCCGGCCCCGTCCCGGTCCCCAGCAGCGCCCGGCCGGGGGTAGCGAGCGGCCACCCCCCAAGGCAGGCCCGCCCCACCCGCAGCATGCCGGGCACGGCTCACCGGGGCGCGCCGGGGGCAGCCGAGATGCACGGAAAGTTTCCGCCGCTCGCTACCGTCTTCACGAGAATGACGAGTCAGGGCGGCCTCCCGCCCGGGCTGCGGCTCTACGGCCGGGGCTGCTTCGGGTCAGGAACCCCGCTACCCTTCAGCCGCCGCCGCTCGCCATCGCCCCGCCGGAAATCTTGTGGGCGGAGGGGGAAGAGAGCTGCGGCGAGCCCTGGGAGCCGTAGTTTGGGCGGGCTCCCTCTTGCGCCCGCCACCACGAGCGGCTCCGGCGAGATCACTACAGTGACCGCCATGCCGAGCGCCCCGGCCCGCCCTCACTAAACCGGGGCGGGGACGGGGGCTGCCCCCGGCGCTGGGCGCCTGAGGTCCCCGTCACCTTTTTGTGGTTCGTGGTTTGGTTTTGTGGGTTGATTGTTGCTAGGTTGTTGTTTTGTTGTTTGTTTGCTTGCTTTTTTAATATGTATATATAGTGTTTTTTGATCCTGCACGCCTTGGTGCGTAAAAGCGATACAGTTGACATGGCCAGGAACACCCGGCAAGACCTTGCTCCGGCTTCCCGCAGACAGCGCCCAGCTAATCACACCTTCCACAATTAAATCTTCCCATTTATTGTGAAAGCCTAACTACCCTAAATGTATATACACTATCTAGTAAGCCAGAATGCGCTTTATAGACAGACTCCTGCTTATTACACTACTAGCAGCAGCACGTTGCTAAGTTTAATCCCCAGTACCCAGACACCAAGCAGGGCATTAAACCCAGGCCTTCACACACTTCAAGAGATGGTTCCTATCAAAAGGGGCATTAAACCCAGGCCTTCACACACCTGGCCCATCACCTCTACAGAGAGAGTCCCCTCCACGGGGCCAGCACCATGGCTGC
>JANVCC010000276.1:573725-601091 GCA_025345505.1 Todiramphus chloris collaris | reverse complement strand
GCAGCCATGGTGCTGGCCCCGTGGAGGGGACTCTCTCTGTAGAGGTGCTGGGCCTTTTGATAGGAACCATCTCTTCCAGGTGTGTGAAGGCCTGGGTTTAATGCCCTGCTTGTTGTCTGGGTACTGGGGATTAAACTTAGCAACGTGCTTCTGCTAGTAGTGTAATAAGCAGGAGTCTTGTCTATAAAGCACATTCTGGCTTACTAGCTAGTGTATATACATTTAGGGTAGTTAGGCTTTCATGATAAATGGGAAGATTTAATTGTGGAAGGTGTGATTAGCTTAATTCTTACAGTACAGGTTCAATTTAAAAAAAAAAAAATTAAATTGCCCATTTTAGAAGCAAAGTTAAGGAAGCAGGGCTTCTCTGCTGACCCATTTGTACAACCTTGAGATTCATAGTTGTTGCATTCTCCCTGGTTTTTGTAGTGTTTTTGTTTTCTTTTTAACCTATAAATGGAATGGATAATATTGAGACTTTGGAATTGTTGGCTGAGGAAAAAAACAACCCAGATGTCAAAATACTACTGTCATTTCTGTTTATTCTTAGGTATGCTTTAACATATGGAGAAGCAAATGGGTTTTGTCACTACTTGCAACTTCCTCTACATTCTTAGAAATAGATTTGTTCGCTGGCCAGCGAAAAAAGCAATAGTCACGTTGCAAGTACAACAGGGTATAAATGTGAAAATACTGGTAAAAAAAAAAAGAGTTTCACAAGTTGAAAGCTAATGAAATAGCAATTGAGGTGGTTGTGCCTCTAAGCATCTTACTTGTTCCTAGAAGCCTCTAAGGAGGGGGAGTAACAACATCATTGATTTTTAACTTGAGCAGACAAGCTTCATCAACGCAATGTAAAAGCATTTTGTTAATGCTAATTTCAAATCTTGGCACACACAATACTTGAAAAATAGTTTCTGCAGTTCTTCATACCTTGAGAATATTTTTGGTTTGGAAGACGCAAAAAAAAAAAAATTTTTTTTTTTTTAAACAAAGCTTAGAAAAGCGGTAGATACTATGCTGAATTTTCGAGACAGGTGAAGGCAACATTTCTCCTTAGTAATTCCTTTCTCTGGTGAAGGAGGATGCAAGGGGTGACTAGAAAGAGAGCAAGGAGGACTGAATACAGGCAATGCAGATTATGCTTGTACTGGTTAAAGCACGTTGCAAAATCCAGGATCCAGCTCCTGATCTGAGTTACTCCTGTGCCTGGAGCCTGTGTAGGTACATGACTGCAGGGTTTGCCCAAGTATCTTTGTGCTTTTGGTGTCCATACAGGGCAGGATAGCCTGGGCTGTGCTGCCTACAAGAGTACAGAAGTGATAGTTCTGCTGCTGTTCGACATGACTCAAGTCTCTAAATATCTAATAGCTTTTGGAAAATACAAAGCAGTTTGTTACAGCCTCATCTCATCACCTAAATCTGCTTCATGGGAATAATAAATGAGTAAAGCATCAGGGTGTATTTGATGCACACTTGTGTTTTTTGTAGTTGTTAATTTTGTTAGTGTATCAGAGACAGCCACCCCAGCTGAAGCGTGTGTGGTTTTTTGTGTTATGCAACTCCCAGTAAAACTTCAGGGATTTTTGTTTTTTCTCAATTGTTGACAATGTAGGGCAGGGTTGTTATTTTCTTATCATTTTAATTTTTCTTTGAGCATAAACCACTCTTAAGAACAGTGTGCATTAAATCAATGTGGTAGCCATGTACTTAGAAATTAGTTTGGTGGTCCCCCCCCCCCCCCCCCCCCAAACATCAATTGGTTGCTTAGAAACCCAGAGATGGATTGCCCAGGCCTTGGAAAGTCAGCTAGCAATCCAAACCTTTGCTAATAAATCACATGGGGAGCCCTGCCTGCTTGGTGGCATCAGTGGGTGTGAAGTGTAAGGATTTGGTTAAGAGTGAAACTGAGTATTTCTCTGTGGCTTAATGATAGTATTTGTAATTAGAGCTTACAAAATTCTTGCCATCAGAAAACTTGGGAAAAAAATGTGTGGCCAGTTGGAATGTATTTGTATTAGAAATATGGAAAGTTGCTTTCTTTAGTAAGAGAAAGCAGTCTGTATCCAAACTGTGATGTTTTAATGGGAAATAAAAACATTGGTGCCCATCTTGCCTGTTTAACTAACACTTATCACTCAGATTTGCAAGTGTTGTAGCAGGGGGAAATCTGAGACGAGACTAAAAGTTTGTTTCAGATGTGATTCTGTTGAGTAGTCAAGGGAATTCTTTTTGAGGCTTGTCAGGTTCTGAGAAATCTTCAAGGTACTGTTTGGTTGATACCTCTCAAAGTTGGTTGTCTCAAAAACTCTCTCTGGAATAATGTTACAAACCAGAAGACTAATCAGAGTTTGGCTTGAGCAGGGGACTGTCAGCAGCTTGATTGTGGTGGCTGCAGTGTGCAGGTGCTTACCCATAATAGATCTCCACCAGATTCAAACTGCTTTGGTGGTGTGGCATGATTCCTTTCTGACTACTGTGAGAGATTAATCACAGAAGAGACAACTGTGCGTTTAAATCTGGTGTCTTCTTCATGTCAGGTATTTTAACTTGGTGATAATTGTTCAAATTTGTGAACTGATAGTAATGAATGAGCACATGATGTATTTGCTGAATCCTGTCTCAGTTGAGATGTGGTGTCTGGGTGTGCACAAGATGCACATTTTGTGATGATATGACCCCTAACAGCTTTTCCTCTTTAAAAATAGGTCAAGGAGCTTTGCTACCAGGCCTGGGGAGCATTCTGAAACTGTAAATGCTGGAATTAAAAGCCTGTATTTGACACCTTCCATGAAACCAAAACCTAGTTTGTGCATTGAGAGGTATGTTTTCACTTCAGGAGTAAGAGTGCACACTGTCAGCCATCCTTTGGCTGATTACAGTTACTGTGTTCATGTGTTGGAGATTTCCATGTCAAATGTTCTGAGCTGGAAAGAGAAGATTTGCTTTCTTGGCCTACTTTGTGATCCTGTGTTGACCTTCTAATGCTTTCAAGCATGATTTCCCCTCACCTTCTTTTCTAAGTTCACGGGAAGTATGTAGGTTTTCCAAGTCGTACAAAGCCTTCAGCAACTCCTTTGCAAATCATGAGCTGTGATGTTCCTTGAGAATAAAAATTGCTGCTGTGTTACTTCAATAAAAGCCACTTTGGAATTAAACTTCTGATGTTTTTCTTGATGCCTGTTGCTTTGTGTAGAGAGGCTTAGGATGGGGGAGTGGCATGAGAGGGGACAAATAAAGTGGCTGCTGCATATTTGCTGCAAGGTAAATGTTTAAAAGGCAAAAAGGGGACTTTCAGTATAATCATGAATTGCTTTCTTTTTGAAAATCTGTTATGTTTCTACACAAACCACCTAAAAATATTCTACATGGAAGAACAATTTCGTTATTCTATAAGTTTTGTAGTTTCTTGATCAGTCATTTCTCTGTTTTCTATTGCATGGCCAGTTCAATCCCTTATGCTCTTAGTTTTGTGCAAAACACAAGAGAAGGAAGAAAAAAAATTCCATGTTTTGAAGTTCAGGTTTTTCTGTTGATGTGAAATGAACACTGTATGAGACCCCTGAGCACGCATGGTTTGAAGATTTTGATGAGGTAGAGCATGATCTCACTCTTTGGCAAGGGCGTTTCTGTCCTGATGCACCCTGAGACCTGGCACCACGGTCAGGAGGAGAGTGAGTATACGCAGCTCTGGCAAATGCTGGTGATTGTGGACTAAGTGGTAAAATAATGATACAAGCAGTGAGAAACTGAAGTTGAATAAAGCAGTTTCATGTCAAAATGGGCTTAATTCAACAAAGGCAAACCCATAACTTTTCTTGCAATTGTGCTGTGCTGCTTGCACAGGTTGTGGTGAATAATTTTAAGCAAATGTCTGGTATTGAAGAGATAAATTAGAACCCAAACTGCAAATGATCTCTTCAGGTGAGTTTGCTTTGTGCATTTACAAGCTGATAGTTTCTGTCTCTTTTGTTTTGCTCTGGTTTGGAATTAAAATTCTTTGTCATTGTCATTTCTGGAGTTCGCAGGCAAGTCTTAACAGTGTTTCTTTCTTTCATTTTCCAGCATGCCATCAGAAATGCTGATGAAGATATTGTCCTATTTGGATGCTGCATCCCTGTTGTCCGTTGGTTGTGTGAATAAGCACTTCTATCATCTGGCCAATGACAAGTAAGGAAGAGGGAAGGATAAGTGCTCATTTTTATTGTGCAGCAGTTGAGTTTGCCTGAGCTACGAGCCATGCTGATTTAGTCTCCCTGATGCCAGAGCACTAATATATGTACCTCCTGGCAATTACTCTGCTGAAAATGCACTGCATAGCTCACAGTACAGTGTGCTGTATGGAATGCTAGCTGTCAAACCCTGTTAAGTATACAGGGGGTTAGAAGGTAAAAACTAAATACGGTGTTTTGAAATGTTGCTGTTAGCATGCACTGTGTTGTAAAATTTGCACGTATTTGTTTGTAGTCACGTACACCTGCACAGGCTTTTTGGTTCAGGCAATCCTCAGTGCTGTGTAGCCAGTGGCTTCACAGAATTGTTATAGCTTTCATAGTTTTGAAGTCCTACTTATTTAGCTCTTTCATCAGGTTTTTGTAGAGGGTTTGATTAAGTCAAGTGATTCACTAGTGGGTTTTCTCTCTTGCTCTTTCTGTTAAATCTTGGTGACTTCTAAATGAAAACAAAAGGGATGAAGAATACCAACACGTCTTTTTGTAAGTGATTGCTTATACTGAGTTCACAAGTTGCTTCTGCCAGTATCATGATAATTTTGTGAAAGGATCGAGAGGAGAGACCCTGGTTGGTATGCAAAAACTAAAATGTCTAGGTTTCCTTTTTTTTCTAGGATTCTGCTGCAGTAGTGTTGTTTAAATGAGAAAATGTCTTTCTATATAGGAAGTTGCTGCATCTGGTATTCATCTGTTTCTCAGTTATTTGCCAAAACTTGTACAGTAAATCAGCTAACATTGGCATTGGCACCTTTACAGCTGATAAATTTAAAGGGAAGGCCATAATCCAGATTTATTTTTTGAGGCTGTCAGCAGGTGCATAGAGATAAAAATTGCATGGTTGACACAAATTATATATCTTAATATGCAGCTTTCCACCCCAGGATCGTAAGGTAGGATAAAATCATTCTGGCTGTTCAAGGGAAGCTGATTCATCTGTCTCCATCTCAACAATCTCTGTTTCCATTTTCTGATCTTGACAGAAATTACTGTATGTGCAGAAATGGGATTTGAGGCAGAGATACTTTCCTTTACCTAGGAGACTGACTGGATCAGTGGGACCAGGTCACTTCTTCTCATGGGTTTTCCATGGACTTTCTCGAGTCCCTGAATCTTGTGATGAATTAACAGAAATTGTAATTGAAGTCCCTGTATATCTCTGTGACAAACCTAATCTGGGTTTTTAGGCAGAGTATGTTTTTGAGGATATTTCTTCTGTCCAGGATGCACAGGATGCTGTACTTGATGCAACAGGACTATCAGTTTTTCATCATGATATATCTGTGCTGCCTAAGGCAGCGAGTGCTTTATCTTTGGCTTCTTTAAATAATGTCTGTGCTTCAGCAGTTCCTTGGCACTGATGTCTTCAATGTAACTGTTGAAGGCAAGGAAATGTTTCTGCACCCCTCTGCCCCAGCATGTGGTATTATTCCAGCCTTCCTGTCATGCAGTGTGGGAAGCTCACATGGATGTGAGCCTGAAAGCCCAAGGGTTTGATCAGCAGCAGAAAATGCTTGTGTAAGAGGAAGTGAGAAGCCAGAGCACAGAGGAAGTTATTTTTGCCTTGCTCAGATCTTTTTTGGCCTTTGTGATCAAGTGATGACTGCCAATGTTGCATGTCATTGTTCTTCATGTTCCATGTCCAGCCCCACCTCTCCAATTTTAGTGAAAGAAAAGGTGGAAGCTCAATGTTGACTATGAACCCCCCTTCATCAGCCATAGAAGTTTATGGGTCTGTGTGTTTAAACAACTTTGACTCAAAAAATGGCAGTGGGAGATTGTACCTGTATCTGCAGAGCATCAGGGTGGAGGGTTTGTGCAAAATTGCCGAGTACATTTGCATGAGTAACCAAGAGCATGGTTTTTTACATCTGGGGACTTATTCACTGATGAAATGAGTATAGTTTTCATGAGTAAGAGACAGTGTGGGATGGATTTAGTCCTTGAATGCTTTAAGGAGAGGAAAAATGCATTACAAAGCATGTTAGTGTGAGTTTGCCTGGGGATAAGTGAGGACTGGTAAAGGTAATCTTGCTGATAAATGGTAGAGAATTTCTCTTGAATTTGTTGCTATTAATTTTCTTTAGTATGGTTATATAGACCCCATGGCTAGCACTTTAATATTAGAAAATTTATTGGAAACCTTTATTCACAGATTATTGTTTAAATCCTTGTAACTTCTTGCACGCAATATTCCCTGAACTGTCCCAGACATACTGGGGTGTGTGGGGCAGAAATGTGACTTCATATTTCTCCTAACAGGAAAGAGGTGAACCCATCACTCCTGTTGCATGTTTCTTTGAGACATCTCTTCTCTGAGCTTTTCAAAAGAGGGTGCAGAAGGTACTGGCATAGTAGTGGTACCACCACCAAACATAGGTGATCCCAGTTTTCCTCCTTTCAGCTGGATCTGTGTGAGAAACTTGAGAGGTCCAGATTCTCTTTGTTGAGTAAGGGGCATTAAACCAGTTTTTATGCTAGCTGATTTTGTGTGAGGAGGATGCATCATTGTTTTAGGGTGGAATTTTCAAAAGGCACTGCTTAACCTTAATCAGTTTCCATTTAAGTTGCTGAGTATGGCTGTGCTGTCACAGAGCTTCACCCTGGGTCCTTTATTTTCGGGAAGACAGACAAGAGCTACATTTTCTTTGTTGCTTCGTGGTAGCTTTCATTCAGGTATGTACAGGTTTATTTTGTAGTTTGGTGTGGGGTTTTTTTGAGGGATGTTGGTTTTATGGTTTTGTTGTTCTTTTTCTGTGAGTTTAGTCTTTTCTGTTTGTTGTTTTTGGTTTTTTTTTAAACTGCTTCATTGCATGTCTGTGAAGGTAGTAGCAGCATAAGGGGAAGGAAGGCTTTTTAAAACCCACATACTCCAGTGTGCTGTTAAGAGGTGTAAAACAGTGGAAAGTTCCCAATATCTGATGATTTTACTTTATAGAGCACTAGTGAAACACTTTCTGTATGTGTAGTTGATGTTACTGACGCACGGTAAGAATTAATAACATTTAAAAATTATTATTTTTTCCCCTGTGGTAGAGCAGAAAGTTTTCAGTGGATCTCATTTGGTTATGTATAATTCATAGTAAGAAATGTGTTAAGAGACTTCATATTCTTTGAGATAACCCAGAAAGCCCATGAGAAATGGTGACATCCTTTGGTTCCCAAGCCTTCGTGTTTGCACCAGGGAAACCGACCTCATAAGAGCTGCTGGAAGGTCAAAGTGGGGAAGAGTGCACAAGGATGCCTTTGCAATTTGCTGATAATCTAAGACTCTTTATTTTTCTGCTAACATTATGTAAGAAAAATGTAGCTGTTCATGAAATTTATGTGGTTTTCCTCTTTGTTGTTTTTATTTTCAGCGGAATCTGGCTGAAAATCTATTCCTGTTGTTTTCAACCAAAAAGGGCAGTTAGGAAAATGAAGACTGAACAAACAGAAACAGGTTCCTTGGGCTGTGCAGCTCTACATGATAAAAATCCTGGTTACTGGAAGAAAGAATACATCTTCAAACAAATAGCTGCTGTCAAGGCTAGAGTAATGCAACTTGTTAAACCTGTAGATCCTTATACGGGTCTTCCTTGCAAAAACAAAGAAGCTATAAAGTAAGCAATGCCTTGTCACAGAAGCTGTTTACTTGAGAGCAATGTACAGCATGTTAATGACTGGAAATGATGGGGGGGATGTGGAGATAGAGCTATAAAGTTTTGTATCATAACAGGACGATATGATGATAGCCTGTAAATGACCGAGCCTGAGAAACATAAGCAGCAGTTAGTAGAAATTTAAAAATTCTGTTGGAAGCATAGTTTAAGTTTTGTCACTTTTAGAATCTTGTTTTTTAACTACCTCTCTCCCCTCTCAACTTCCAAATAACAGAGCCTCTGGCTTGAGTTGGATAATTGTTCTAAAGGACAAATATGGAAAGGAACATATAATGGAGAAGGCAAAGCTAGCATTTAAGGACACGTCTGTTACTATACTTTGGTGTAGTATGGATTGGCCATGCTTGGAAATCCTGTCAACCCTAAGACTCTTTGGAGTTATGCCATTGCTGCCTGACCAAAGCAGAGCTCACAGCAAGAAGGGGTGAGTTTTAATAGTGTTTTGAGGGGGTTTTGGTGTAACTGGTTGATAATGTGTCTGTAGGAGCTATTTGACCTTGGTTTGACTTAACAAGTTGATTCTTTCTTAGAAAGCCTCTTGGTAGTATTTCTTCCAAAGTCTGTGTCCTCTTCATTGGTAGATGTCTTTATCAATAATCCAAATAGATTATATCTATATTATAATAGACTAATGTAGGTACTGACGTGCAAGATACAGACTGATAGCTCCTGCCTAGGAAAGCTCAATCTAAGGCATAGATACAAATGAGCTTGAAAATCGTGCAAATCTGAGAGAATTTAATGTGAGACATTTAGATTGGAATAGTTCATCAGTGTTTATGTGGCTAGAATCAGGTAATCTGTGTTACTAACATTTTTATTATTTTTTATTTGATAGGTATGTGTATTTAGGCAACTGTGTGCTTGGCTTTGTGTACAGTGTAATATAACTTACTTACAATATAAGTTCATGTATATAAAAAGTAAGTCCACAGCACAATGTGGGATAGCTGTTGTTTTGTAACTTAAGTGTGTACAGTATTTTTTTTTCTGGCATTTCTGGAAAGTTCTTTCTCCATTCTGAATGTGCAGTGCGGAATCCACTTTCTGCTCTGTTTTATGCATCATTAGCCAACAAGAACGCCTGTAAAATATGAACTTTAAAGGGTGTTATGGAGCTAAATCACATTAATTACAGGCAAAATGTAGAAATAGTTTTCGAAAACAGGAAAGGTTTGTCTAACAGAAGCTTTTGATTTTTTATATGTACAGTTTGATCCTTTCCTTAGAATTTTGCTTCATACTGAAAAAAGTTCAGTGATTCCATTTAGTATCAACATAGTATTAAAAACAAATTATAAAGTAACTTTTTGTTTATTTTGAAATACAGGGCAAGCATATAAGTTTTTTTAGCAGTACATTAGGCCATCCTATGGTGGCTTTTGTCTCTTGTGAGGTGTTGAGGTCCTGCTAGTGTGCTGTAGTTGTTCAGAAGTAAAGCTGATGGCTGTGCATGCTGCATTCTTTCAAAACCATTTTTATTATGTGTGGTCAGTGAGACTTAAAAATGAAATTAGGTTGAACTTTTACATAAATAAGGAGACATAGTCTTGGTGCTACATTCTGTATGTTCTTTTCAAAGACCTCATCGGTGTACTCTGATTGCTGAATATCATCTTGCTGACCTGACTGAAAGTAGTGTAGCAATTGGTGCTGATAAGCTTGTCCAGCTCTTCAGTCTCAGTCCGGGACTCCTAGTAGGACTTTGGAAGGTAAGATGACATCTTGTTTCAATACTTCATTACAACTTGAGGAAACAGATTCTTTTGTCTCGTAGTTTGGATTTTTGAAAGATCCTGTCTAAACTAGCAAGAAGAAAATACAGGTAGGGACAGCTAGTTGAGGATTTATTGTATTCTGGAGAGCTGTCACAGGACTACCTGTACTTTTCAAAAAAAATCCACCTCTAATTAGAAGAACTGTTATGTATCGTACTATATTAGATACTGTACTGATCTTATTTCTCTGTTCAGCTGTATTTATTTTGCAGTCTTCACATGCCGAAGTTTGATATCCTAAAGACACTTTAAATAGAGCGGTTTGAGGAGAGATGTGCTTTTTCTCCTGACTCTTGCCTTGGCCTGTTCCCATCGCTCAAAGTGATGAATTCCTACACGACCAATTTGCAAGTTGTTTCCTTTAATCTGCATCACTAGGTAGTCGCGTCCTGCTCCAGCAGTAGGAATGTTGTAAATTGTGCCCTTTTGGGGGATATTCAGTTCTTGGTATTAAGTGCCTAAGTTGAAGGGTTATTCTGTATAGGATGTGTTTAGAGATGAATGTCTTCAGAGAGAAGCCTAGAACATCTGAAATAGACTGCTTCTTGGGAGGATCAATGTCCCTATGTTGTTTTCTCTATGGTCTTGTCTAGTGTGTTACACATTCCTGTGCTTCAAGAGAGAACTTTCAGCACCTGGAAATGGTACAATTGTAACTAAGTTCCACAAAGTTGTTAAGCATTGAGTGCCTCACTCTAGTATTTTTCCCACTTACTTTTCTGAACGGCTGTTCTTGCTCTGTGTGGGCAGAGTAACATTAGGCAGTTAACTGCAGATGGGTGTAATAATCATAAATGCCACACATCCAGGGTTTTTACACATAGCTTAGCTGTAGAACAGAAATTGTTGATGCCAGTAGTTTTGACAACCAGGGACAGGTTATGTGGGCCTTCTGGTAATTTGGATAGAGAAAGACAGAGACTCTATGTCATTGATAAATCTCTGTTATTATGTATTTTATAGCTGTAATTTTGTACTGAAAAAGCACAGGAGTAGCTATAAAAATAAAAAAGTTGAAGTAATTTTCTGTTTGGTAACTTAAGAGACGAAAACAGTATTTGCCTGCTTTTCAGGAGAGTAATAGACTGCTGGCAGTGAATACTTTTGCTGTTGACTTAATGTTCGCAAATGTAGTACTGAAAAGTGCACTTTTTCTTAGGAAAAAAAAAGAGCTGAAATCCTGGCATTCTGTGTTCTTGAAGTAAATAGATACCCTTGGCTTTGTTTAGCTCTTATTTCAGGCTCTGCAGTTTTCTTTGAGCTATATAGGCCTACAGAAGGTGTGTCTTGCCATTTTCCCAGGAGCAGGTAATCTGGTGAAGACATCTGTGGTTTTACTTTGAAATACAATTTTTCTATAGAATAGCTCTGTATTCCTCACTGGTGTTGGTCCTATTTGCAAACAGTTCCTTACTTAGGAAAATAAGCTTGATGTTTAGGTATTTAGTAGCCAGGAGTAAGGCCTGCTTTGACTCGTTTTAGGTGCCCCTTTTAAAGTGGTAAGTAGAAGCTACAATTCAGGCATTGCTGAGGATGACTTTTGCCCTGGCATAGCTAAATTCCCTCCTTTTCCCCAAAATACAGAAATGATGTGAATTTTAACATATATTCTGTATTCTTCTGAAAGGACAGTGGCAGTTACAGGAGTCCAAGTGCTAAAGCAAACCATTATTATTAACATTATTAGAGTAAGTGGCAGAGTAATAAGCAGCAGCATTTATCTATGAATTTTAATGTTCAGAAAGACCTTGTGGGGGAAAAAAAAAAAGAGTATTTCCAGATGAAAATACCTCTCCTTTAATTAACTTTTCAGGAGAAAAATGAAATTGCTTTTGTTATGGCGAGTCTTCATTATCATCAACTTCTTGAGAGAAGCACTTTGGGTTCTGCTACTGTGTGAGTTTTGGTTTCTCCTTTGTGGGTAATAAAGATAACCTTCTGAATAAAGCTTTGAATTTTAGTGTTAAAATTGGGTGCTGGTAAGAGGTTTATATTTAGGCAATAATTAACTATTCTTGTTACAAACAAGAGTTACGCTAACTATAGACAGAGCTGTAGAAGCATTTTCATACTAAAATGTTGCTGTTGTTAGGCTATTAAGGAGATAATTTAGTCATACAAGTGTTAGTATTTGCTGTATTGAGAAAGTTAGAAATACACTGCCCAAAGTCTCTGCCTTTTCACAAGCAGAGTTTTTATTCCCTCTTCAGACCTGAAAGACCTAGAAAAGGAGACATTTTAAGAAGTAGAAAAATAAACTTTAGCTGTGTAAGAGCAGGGAAGAAAGTTCTAGTAAACTGGTAAGGTGCCTGCGTTGATATTTCAGTCCTATTGGAAAAACTAGCTGTATTTCCTACAAAGTATTGGTGTGTACTGAAACGTATGATATAATACCTGTTTATACAATGCAAACTGGTCAAAATTGTGTTGGTTTTATTTTTTAGCTTTAGAGGGTGAGTTTGCAGAGTTATTCTCCACGCCCCTCAGCTTTATGCTCAGATACTGTTGTATCTACAGGTAGTCTTACGTGGCCACTTCCAGTACAACTCTTTTTACACAGATTAGAAGATTTAACACTATCTCTCTTACTGCCAAATAGGATCCCATGTAGGAGCTGCTCTGTTGCCTCTGGGATCTGGGCTCTTCTGGTCATTTGTGTGCAGTAGTTTTTCTTTTAGGTTAGGCACAGACAGAATTATTCAATAGCTCATATTCCAGAGAAGTCTGTAGCTTGTTTGCTTTTAGATTTGTAGTTAAACTGATGTGCTTTTTTTCCCTCACAAAAGAATATTTTGGAGTTTAACAGATATACCTTGTAAAGTCAACTGCTGTATTTTCTGAACAGCTGGTTAGAATTACTAGACACTGTACTAGCTTAAAAGATGATGAACTAGAGGTGTTTGGTTTTCAAAAACATTAATAAAGAAAAGTTCTATCTTCTAATAATTTTTCCTCTTTTATAGCCTCTCTTAAGATGACAGTGTAGGGCTATTTACTATATCTTTATGAAGTCATTTCCCCTTGCTTAATTCTGTAATAATTGTTTTTTTAAAGTCAATATGTTCCTCCACCTAATCAGCCTGTATTGGATGATATTGACCCAGAATATGGACTGCATGGCTACAGTCTACATCTTGATATGCATGGTAGGAGCTGCACCTACCTGTGTGGAACATTCAGGAGCCTCTTCTGCAAAAAAGGTGGGGTTGACAGAACAGAAATATCTGGTTTTAAAATGATCCATGCTGTTATATTTTTCCCTCTTGCATCCAATATCTCTGTTTTAAGGGGAGAAACTGAAATGGATTTTTAAGGGTAAGCTGTCTTTGTTCATTGTGTGATTTCTGTTATCTGCAAGGTGTGTTGAGTGGTGTCCTAAGCTTGCTCTATGTGAAGTCTGCCTGCTGTTATTTTGACGTAGTGTCAGGCCTGAGATATAAGTTCTGCAGATTGTCAGGATATTTTTGTTTGCCTCTGTGCTGAGATAATAACACAGTGACACAGCTTTTGGTGCAGGTTTCTTCCACTTGTGTACTATAAGGGAGAGTGAGTTTGTCCTCATACATTTGGGAGAATTTCTGTAGAATTAAGTATTTAAATATACTTTATGATAGAACCTTTTAATTTTATAATAACCTTTTATTTAGGTTATTTAGACAATTTAGGATTGCCTCTTCTGACATCCTGTCATTTTATAATGCACGCTTCCAGTGATTGTTTTTACCTGTGCTGCTTTTTTAAAGTTCTTAGCATTTCTTTCAATGACATGTGATCGACTATCCTTGTTTATGTACAGCCCAACTTAATAAATCTGCTAGGGTTTTCCAGAATAGATGAGTGATCTCTCTTTTCACTTAACTTCAACGCAACCCTGCCTACAGCTACACAGCTGTCCTTCTGTCAGACAGAGCAAAATATTAAACAGTTAAACACTGTAAATTAATTATTGCTCCCCAGTATTTTTCTGCTAAGAATACCTTCTTCTGTTGATTTCAGAAAACACTGTTTTTGATGAAGACAGTAGAGGGCACTATTATCAGGCTTGATGCTTTTACAGCGTTAGAACAAATTTCCCCATGACTTTCTTTTTTTTTAACTTGTGCTCGTTGACTCCCAGAACTGTCATTTAGACTGTAGCCTTGCTCACAGTGGGGAGTGTTGTAGTCCTCTGAATTTGAAACCTGCATGTTTTCAGACTCCTGGAAAGCTCCAAGCTTAAAGGAATACTTATAAGTGTAAAACTTAAGTGAAGGTCTATCCATGTAACAATAGAAACCTGAATGCTCAGTGCAGGAGTCCTCTTTATACCCTGAAAAAAAGAAAAATCTTCTGTAAAGTGGCCAAAGGGTTGTTCTTTTTGTTTTGGGTTTGATTTGATTGTTGTGGTGCTTCTTGTTTGAGCGTGTTTTTATTTGTTTGGTCCATTTTTGGTTTGTTGTGTTTGGGTTTTTTTCGGGGGGTGGGGGAAGCTTCTTTTTGTTTTGTTTGTTTTGGTCTTTCCTTTTTTTTTTTTTTTTTTTTTGGGGGGGGGGGGGTGGTGTGGTTTTAGATGAATCATAGAAGCACAGAATGATTTAAGTTGAAAGACAGTTTTAAAGATATGTAGTTCCCCTGCCATGGGCATGGACACCTCCCTCTAGACTGGGTTGCTCAAAGCCTCATCCAATCTGGCCTTGAACATTTCCAGGGATGGGGCATCCACAGCTTCTCTGGGCAACCTGTGCCAGTGTCTCACTACTCTTGCAGCGAAGAATTTCTTCCTTACATCTATTCTAAATCTACCCTCTTCCAGTTTAAAGTCATTATACCTGTCACTACATGCCCTGATAAGAGTTGCTTCCTATCTTTCCTGTAGGCCTCATATAAGTACTGGAAGGCCACTATAATGTCTCCCTGGAGCCTTCTCTGGGCTGAACAACCCCAACTCTCTCATCCAGTGTTCATAGGAGAATGTGATGTTTTGTTATCTAAGATGAAAATTCTGTGCTCCTAGCAATAGGGCTGTACATCTTTCTCTTGTATGTGGCACTCTTTCTTGGTTGGTATCACTTTTGTGCCGCTTAGAAGCTTCTTCTCTTACAGATTAAGCTGATGTTTATGCAAATTGTAGCAAATGTCCAGGAGCTACAGTTGTGATGCCATCTCACTTTGCTAGTTAGAGAATCTGTTTTATGATCATGAGTGTTTTCTGAACTGTTTCATGTCCTTTAGCTGTGTGGCAGCCACTAGATTCTGCTCTCCCAGGACAGCAGCCAGCTGCGGCCATGCTTCTGCAGGCAATATGCTCATTTGTCATCTAGTCCTTTCCATGTACATGCACAATAATTCCTTTTGGAAAATGCTTGATTTCCTCCGTAATTTGTGTTAAAAAATGATGTACTGAGGCACCTTATGGCTGTCTGCTGTCACATATTTTCAAGGTAATTTGTTGTTTACTTTGCTCTTTTGGGTAAACGCGGTGTTTCTGAATGTGGCCAACAGCGTAGGCATGTCCAAGCTGGTTGTATTTGATGATTAGTGGGTTTTTTAGGTTCCAATCTACTGATACTCTTTGCTCCATTCCCTGGGAGGGCTCTGAAGCTTGGAGGTTTCTGACATAGTGAGAGGTCTTGCTATTTCTTAAAATTTTCTAACCAACCCTGATTTATTTTAAATTATGGATGTGACATGCTTCTGGCAGTTTCCACAACCTGAGACACAGCTCAGTTGACAGCTGTTATACTGGGGTTTTCCTTGTTTTTTTTTTTTTTTCTGTTAGGAAGCTGTAGACACTCCTAGGTTACCAGGGAATGCCCACGTGTTATTCCGCAGAATATCTGGTTCACATTTAACTTTATTTTTTCTGCTTTTTGTTAGTGTTCATGACTGCTGTGCTTCATTTTGCTGCTCTATTACCAATTCTTCCTACAACATTCTTAACATTAAATTAAAAAAGTTCACAATTCATTGAACCAAGTGGATGGAGTAAATATGGCTTCAGATCTTTATTTTTCTGTCATTAATATTTGCACTGCAGTAACTAGCTGGTTTGCTATTCTCTTTTGGCTGTATTTTACCATTTTGTTTTATGCTTCCTTTTAAACAGAATTTGTAATGTGTTCTGGTTGACAGATACTGTAGGGTCAATGTGCTAAATACTTTCAAATTGAATTCAAAATATTAGAAAACTTTTCTTGTTTTCAGGAAGCTGTGACAGGCTTCTCATGTAACTCATAGAAGCCATGAATACTACATCTAGCTTTTTAATAAACATTCTTGAAATGTATTTACATGGGTTTTCAACTTTTGAAGCATCTCTTTGTAGCCAGATGGTAGTCTGAGCTTTGGCTTTTCAAGGTTATTCCTTGTTGATGTGTTGTGTTTGCAAAATGTAACGGGGTGATTTCTGTGTGTTTAGAGAGTTTTTAAGATTTGTTTGCAAAATACCACATCCTGTATTTGAAGTGTTTTTGCTTGACCTTGAAGATTGATTTGCAAGTTTAAATGACCATTTCGGGATGGTTGGGCTGGTTGTTGCCACCAGAATTAGTGTTAAGCGCAATCTTCTCTGTAAAAAAGCCGATCTCATTACAATGTGCAACACAGGCTTGGTTAGCGAAACAGACTCGCTTGGCTTTCAGTTAAAATAAGTGCCTTTGAACTACTGGGCTATTTGCTTCCTTCCCCTGAGGTTTGTCTACATGACATATGTTCTCTGTATTGGTATTCCCTTTATTTGGAAATATTTGTTCCCTATAACCTATACTGGTTAAAGGGCTGCTTTGATGTTCTATGTGTCTTGCATAGACCCCCAACTGCAGGTGTTAGGAGGGTTACAGTGACACAAATTCTAGATCTGGCTGAAAAAAGCCCCATCCAATTTGCTCCTTCTTTGTTTCCCTTGGTATGTTTAACTTAGTTTGCTCTGCCCTTTAATTTTCTTCTCTGTTCTGACTGGGATGAGGAAGGGGAGATTTCAGTACTTAGCAACTTAGCTTCTTGCTAATTTCTAGACATACTTTTTCTTTCTTCTGGGTATGAGGACTGCAATGAAGCTTTTATATATTAAAAAAATAAATTATAAAGTCTAGATTAACTAACCCATGAATAATTAGCCTTGAGTCTTGATCAGTCCATGGCTATTTCCATTCTGGAAAGTGAAAAAGTTACTGCAATAGGGGGTTTATAACTTAATGCCTTAGCCAGGTGACCTATCTGGCAATGCATCAGTTCATGTTATTAATGCTGTGACATGATAGTGATGTCCTGGGCTTCATTAATTTATTAGTACTGTGCTTGTTTTGATCTGTGTTTATTCCATTAAAATTTTCATTTGTTTTGAATAAGTGAGAGAAAAAAGCTGCTTCCATTCAAATCTGAATAGTCCTTAGGAAAAAATACTTATTTACTGATACTGTTTAGCCTCTTGTATGTAAGCTCAATTTTAAATGTAGGCTTTCAATGTTCACTCAGTAAAGCTTGACTGTTTGTCTAAATTAGTTTCATCTTGAGTAAAATCTGGATTTGATTTACTGAGCTTGGGAACTGAACCATTTGGGTAGATATCTGTAGTGGGTCTGGCTGAGCTGCTTTTCCCCATCCAGCCCTCATGCTGCAGTACTGGGGGCTAGAGGGGGTTGATAACATACCCATGTTATGACTGCCAGTGCTCACATGGCACCAGAGGCCCTTTTTGAGCTTCATCCTTAAAGTGAGTTCTACTTGCATTTTCCTCACTGAGTTCTCTGGGACTTTACTGCAAGAACAGTGGGTATCACTGTCTGGCATGATGCATTTTCCTTCACCCATACAAAATATTTCCTGGGCGTAGTTGTGTTGGTTTCACTATATTCACACTCCTATTCCAGACAGTGTCTGTACTGAAAAACCTGCTGCTTCTTGTCCTCTGTCATGTGTTGGGCTGCTTCCTCCATGCAGTAAGTAGTCTTTGGACTCCCCACTTGCAAGTGATGCCTTTCCAGCATTGCTTTGTGGCCAAGCATCTCTTGGGAGTTGCTCTCTTTCTCTGTCCCTTTGCCTCCAGCTGTCAGCCTTCAGCAGGCACCAGCCAAAGACTTTCGTGGCTCCTTCACACAGGCTTTATTTTTTTACCTCTGAGCCAAGCTTTCTGATGTTGCTGCTTCTGTCTTCAGACTCATGATGCCACTTGGGCTTGATTGAAGGAGAACCACTGGCAAAACCACTTCTCTCTTTTCTCATGTTTGCTGCTTGCATCTTACAACTGTACAAGCTGCTTCAATTTTCATCCTACTATCCAGGGTCTGATATTGGATCCTGGCAAACAGTATTTTCTTGGGAATTCCTTCTTTCCCTTCCTATCTGTCTCCTGCAAGTGATACATAGTTGAGTTAGTTCTTTTTTTTTTTTCCTCTGTTTGTTTGGTTTTGGATTTTTTAAGGTCTCTAGTGGGTTTGTTTGCAGAGATTTCAACGGAGTATCTCTTGTTCAAGGAAATAAGTGTAAGGGGTGTTCTTCTAAGAAATGTGCTTGTGTCACAATGTGTTGCATTTATTTTTGTGGTTTTTTTTTTTTGGATCATGTTTGTTTTTATTTATCTTTTTTTGGTTTTTAGGCTGTTGGACTTCCTGGTTAACTTTCCTTCTTTTTAACAAAGGAAAAAAAGAACAATTAAAACAAAAGTTTATCTCTTTGATGGGGAGAGGAGTAGTAATAAAAAAAAAAAACCCCAAAAAATAATGAAGAAATTTTAATAATTCTGTCAAAAAAATGAGTGAGCCTATGGAAAGTTAAAAAATGAACAAATACATAACTTAAAAACTTGATTCAAATCAAGGTGTACTGCTTGTCAGTTTAAATCATGTAATATCTTTTCCAGGGAGGACCTATAGTTATCCTTATACTCTGTTGTATAGGCTCGTTTGAGTTAGAGAGTTTGGTTTAAAAAAAAAAAAAAAAAAAAAGAAAAAAAAAAGTTAGGGCTGGGTATCTCGTAATTTATTTAATGTGTTATGTGTTGAACTTGACTCTTGGGGAGCGGGCAGTGGTGGAGGCACTGGTGTCATGAAATTGAAATATTGAACATGGAGTTTACTCCTTGCATCCTTGTGTAAGTCCTTTAGGTGGCATTCAGAATTTTATACTCAGATACACCTAATTGTTTTAGTTGCTTACTGCTGAGTGGAAGGAAACTAAAGATGTGGAGAGAAGCAGAGAGGTCATTTACAGCTTATTCAATTCAGTTTGCTTTGCATTATTATAATGTTACATATTGTTAATATTTTCAGATGACATTGCAAATGGATATTTGAGGCTCACAGTTGTAAGCTTAAAGGACAGTACGAAGCACTTGCCTCTTACTGGGACACTTGGCTTATTCTGGGAAACAGATGTGTTTAAAGGCAGTGTAAAGGTCAGTCAGAAATATTTTTTTGATTCTGGAAATGCTTATCTCAAAGCAGAGTTATGTTTATGCATCCTAAATAAGCTAATTAAAAAAAAAATTGTAGGAGGTGCCTGTAACTAGAAAAATATCCCTCAATTCAAATATTGCAAAAATGAAGTGAATTTGGAGGAAAAAAATGTTTTATCCTTTCTGTCTTAGGGTCTAAATTGCATGATAGAACCTTTATGCATGTGAGATGACTCCAGTGCTCTCCACCCAGCAAAAGCACTGTAACTGACCAACACTTCTTGGAAATGTTGGTAAAAAATATGCTGCAGATGTGGGTTTTTTGTGGGACTTTTTAGTTTTGTGTGTTTTTTTTTTCTGGCAATAAATCTTCAACCCTTGGGGAAATCCTCTGCAGTTCTGTTAGAGTGTGTATGTGCAATAACAGTTAGAAACTGTTGGAGAACATGAAAATGCCAATGGACACAGGCAGAAATTACAGTCCACATCCACACAGTCAGCACCTCATTCTTCAGTCATGGATGTGGGTCATCTGGATTAACTGTTTGTATTTTAGAGGAATTCTCACTTGTTCTAAACTTCCTGAAAGAATTAGAGAAAGTTTGAGTGTTGTTCTGTAGATTTTGCAGCAGTGATAAAGGCATAGATTTTTTTATATATACTTCAGCTACATGATTATTTCAAAATACCAAATATTTGGATAAATTTAGCTTAAGCCCTACTTTAGAATGATCTGGTTCAACAATTTTTTGAAAAATGTGAAAATTAATAAAGGTGTCATTTCTGCTAATTCAACATAGTATGGAGTATTGTTTGATAACAATATTTTTCTCATAGACATTCACATACTGTTTTATAGTTTATAGTGTCAGCCAGGTTTCCTGTGCAACAAGGAATATAAAATATCTCTTAAAATTTAGTATTTCTGTTGGAAACAGCAACTACAGTTGAGCTTGGAACACAGTTTCCATTCAGTCCTCCCTCTCTAATTGCCCATAGCAATTTTTTTTCTTCAAAGTTTGTTCAATTACATTTGTTTTTCTCAGTTTGTGCTAAAGTTTTTTTAGTTGGGTGTTTGTTTTCAGAAGAACAAATCCTTCCCCTGTGTGTGTTAATAAAAATATTGTATGTTGGTAATTAGAAGGAATTCAAGCTAACAAGAAAACACTTTTAAGAGAATTGTTTGCTATCTATCTTTAATTGCCATGAATGTTCATTGAGAACCATAATACAGAGTAAGTGCTTTTTTGAGGCTTCTGAAAAATATTCCACTTGAATTCTTTAATTTTTGTTTTACTTTTATTGTGTATCCCATTATTTATGTTAGAACTATTTGCATGCTTAAAGGTAGTGGGATCTTAGCACATAATTACAGAATATGCTTCATTTGCTTGAAAAGCATATGATAAGAGGTAGGAAATCTTGTTGCCATGTTGGGCAGGTATCAGAAAACTGTCTCTGGGGAGACCTTATGGTCACATATAAAGGAGGCTTATGAGAGACTGAGGGAGACTTTTTATCAAGGCTTGTAATGACAGGTCAGGGGACAATGGTTTTAAACTGGAAAAGGGTAGATTTGTATTGGACACTAGGAAGGAGGGCTTTTTAATGATTTTTTTTTTTTTTTTTTTTTTTTTCCATGATGAGTGTGGTGAGACAGTGGAACAGGTTGCCCGGAGATGGGACTGTTCCAGGCCAGGTTTGATGGTACTTTGAGCAGTCTGGTCTCATAGAAAGTGTTCCTGCCCACAGCAGGGGGATTGGACTAGATGATATGTAAAGGTCTCTTCCAACCCAAACCATTCTATGATTTTATATGATTTACAGCTGCTTGGCAGAATTTTTTTCTTGCATGACAATAACCATAAAAATTGGGGAAATTAACTGTCAGAGGAAAATGGCTATGGCTGTAGTCTCTAGTTTAGCTCTGTCCTGTGTGCTTGCAGCATAACTGATATGGAATATTTTTTTTTTTTTTAGGAAAAAAGAAAGAATATCAATTATATTTTTAATCCCCCTTATTTTGTGGTGAGAAATTGCACATGTCAACATGTAGCTGTGGGTGGAATTCAATTTAGCTTTTAACATGAATCTCTATAACTCTTAAAACTTGTGAAGGCCAGATAAAATCAACCACAGAAGCAGAAGATTCCATTACTTGGAATATATTTGAATTTTGTCCAATATTCTAAGAAAAAACAAAAACTTGTGGGGGGGCTTCTGGGTGTTTTGAATTAAAAAAAAAAAAATTGCTGAAGTACAGATATTTGGAAATACATGGAAAGAAAAAACTCCCCAACGCTATCAAGGGTCAGGACTGGGACAGCTGCTGCATGAGTAACAGATTCTCTCTAATAACCCCTTTCCCTTCTAAAATGGAAGAGAAAGGGAATGTGGGAGAGAGACTTAGGGGCAGGAAGAGGAAACCTTGGTCTCCATAGGAGCAAGTAGAAGCAAGAGCCTTTCTGCACACCTCAATACTTGGTAGTAACATCAAGCGTTGTCACAGCTAGAAGCAGAGACTGCAGATTTCTGCTGTTAACTTCAGAAAGTGCAGTGAGATGGAAGAGACTGAGCTGAAAAGTGAAATCACTGACAGAATTAGTTCTAACTCAAACCAGGACAAACACTCAAAGCCGCCTTGCTTTATTTTTCATAATTGGCCTTTGATATGCAAGATGTCAGTCCAGAAAACTAATTCTTTCTTGTTTCAAGTAAGTTTATATCTTGTCTAAGTTAAATAATTACCAGATTTGGGTTGAATTTTGTACTTTCAGCATAGTCTACAATAGCAAACTCAAGATGTAATGTGATACATACAGTTTTCTCAAGTTTGTGCCTTCTGCTCTGTATTGTTTCATTGAAGGACAGTAATACTGGTAATGCTGAAAGAAATATTAAACCAGAAGTACAACAGTGAAAGAAAGCACTTAAAATTAAATTTTTGGCATGGGTTATGTCATGTTGGTTTGTTTATGCTTTTGGAGCATATGATACTCCTGGAAGTAATATATATATACAGCATAATTAACACAATCTGATTCATTTAGTGATTCAGAACTCGTGAGAATAGGTAACAGCTGATATTAATGATGAAAAACAATCCACATGCTTTTAAAGCACATGTGGAACCATCAATACCCAAGAATCTTGACTAGCTTTCTAAATTGATGTGTGTAGTATTATAAGGACATACTTTCAAGATTTGTTTTAAAAGAAGTATTTGTTGCTTTGCAGTAGTCAGTGGAGCACTATCAATTATATGTTGAGTTTTTAGCCTTCATACCAAACATTACTTTCCAAACCCCTGATACTTCTAAAAGTCAGCGACAGATCTACTTAGTGTGCCGTGATTTAAGGAAATAATCTCTCCTGCTTGTTTTTGTAGAACTGCTTCATGATGGTTGTTACTGTCTTGGATGAAACTGGAAAGCCCTTCTGGTGTTTCAGTGCCCCAGTCTACATGGAACTGTCTTCCAAGGCATCTGGCCTTTATGACTACATGGGTCCCAGCTATACCACAGACTATGCAGATTCAGATGGTAAAGTTTGTGTGGAGTTTGTACGCTTGGAAGAAACCAAGGAGTATTTTATAGTCAATTTGGTGCTTTATATAAGCACCAAAAAGGTAAATAACTGGTTTGGAACGAATTACTGACTTAACTGGGCTGCTGATTTCCTTGGTTAAAAAAAAAAAAAAAAAAACAAATAACAAAACCCCCCCACTAAATCTCTTATTTTTTAAATTTTTATTAAAAAGAAAAAAAAAATAAAAAAGAATTACAGTAACAAGTGCAATTGCATATATATATATATATAGTTTATTGGTTTTTTTTTTTAATTGGCATTGGAGGGATCGAAGAGACAGGTTGGTATAAATGAATGTTTTCCTTCTCTGTTGAACATCACATTAGTCTGTTGCTGGTATTGGGTGTAATGAAATTACACTAAGCCTTACATCGCATTTTTCTCTTAATGCCTCAGGATTTCTTGCAGCTGCTTTTAATGATTTTGTTAGTGTTCCATACTGAAGACAGGACAATGTCTTTGTTTTAATTGTATCATTTATCCAAGTAGTAGGACAGTTTCTGTGAGAGAGAGTAAAAGCACTTGTACATGGAAGAAAAAATTAAAAGTTAAAGATTTTACTTGTATTTGTGTCTGCTTCAAGAGTCAGCTCATCCAAGTGAAACGAGAGTAACCACTACCAACTTGTAAATGTGTTATGTTTAAGTACTCTGCAACAGTTAGAACTAAGATTTTTTAAAAGGGTGATTTACCTGGTAGGCAGGCATAAGAACAGTACTTATGTTTATTTTATTGCAAATATAATAGTGCTCATTAAACATAATGAGTTTAAACTACATTGAAAAGGAATCAATTGGTATGAAAGTGTGATTTAATGAAAGGGCTTTTAGGAGATTATTCCAACAGTGGAGGAGTTGTCTTTTTAATAGAACTACATCTAAATGTTAATTCTGCCATTTGTCATTGTTTTGCCAGATGTCTGCTGTGTACCTAAATGCTTCCATAATCTGTGTTCTTGATTGTCTTTTTCTTTTTTTTTTCTTTTTTTTTTTATAAGAGGTGCTCTTAAATGCTAAATGTCTTCAGTGAACAATTCATTGATATTCTTGGGCACTTATTGTGATCTTCTACTGATACAAGCTGAAACTGTGTTGGTTCATATCATCTGAAGAATTGTCTTTAATTTCAACACTGCCACTCTGGAGTCTTTACTCTTTACTGCAATTGACCTACTTAGTGGGCTACTGATAGCAGCTATATATCTCCAAAATCTTTGTAGTGTAAGCTAATAATCACAGTATTTTTCTTCAGAGTGGCCTTTCAGCTGTTTTGGTTTTTCTTTCCATCTTTTTGCAATTGCTATTAGAGAGCCAGCTCTGCTTTTGTAATTAATTTCTGTTCCAGTGCACTCTTGATACATGTGAATGGACACAGAAAACAGTTGTATGGTGGGTAGCCTCATCACAGAGACTCTTTTTCTTTTCCTGCCTGAATTCAACTACATGGCTGTCTCATGCTAGTGACTACTTAGCAAAAATATGTATGTATATATATATGTATGTAATAGTATGAGGCTACCATGAACTGGAATGGATTAATACTCTTTCAAATTAAGAACCTAGACAAGTCATCAATTGTGTATCTGAAGTATATCTTTTAGTTACTGTCCAGCAAGTCATATAGTAGCCTACCTTGTATTTACCAGGTGTTTCAACACATTCAAACAATTAGAAGGAATTTAAGGTAAAAACATTTGCTCTTCTGCCTGCCTACTCTATCACTACAGCTCAGCTAATATGCAGGAACTCAGTAAGTTGTGGTAAGTGAACCTGAGCTCAAATATAACTGCATTAGAAACTGCACAGCTAAAACAGTGTTTCAAGAAATTAAACGAGAACAAGCAATGGGTTTTAATCTCCACTTGTGTGTAGGGGGTCGGAAGGACATTAATATGAAAAGTTAAATCCTGTCATTGTTTTCTGTCCCGTGCTTCCACCAAAAGTCTGAAAAGACTGGGAAATGGTGGTAACAAGGATAAATTGTGAGTTGTGTGTAACGAAGAAGATTTATTGTACTGAATGTCAAAGCATTGCTTATTCTGTTTTTACTTCAAACTTTAAACCATTTAGGAGTCTTGCTCATGCTGTGCCTCTTTTGAAATGTCCATGAAAAAGGAGCAGTAGTGCTTTGTATTAATGTTACTTCAGTTTAGAAGTGTTTATAGTAAAGTTGAAAACTGTAAGGCTTTTAAAAACACCAAAGAAAACTAAAATGGAAGTTATTCTTTCTAGATTTAAGTTGCTTATCTCCTTTTGAAGAGAAATGAACCTTTTGAAGGGAAATGCATTTGAGTTAGATACTGATCACATATTAGTAGGTAGAATTACATTTGTTCTGCATACAGACCACTTGGACTGAATGTTAATAATTTTTTTCTCTCCTGAATCAGTCATGTACAAAGTTAAATTCAACTGTCTTGATAAAATCTTAACCAGAAAAATGAAAGGTAGGGAAGAATGTGTAATAGCTCAGTAATGTCCTGTTTACTGAAATTCCATAAATCAGTTTAGTCTGCAGGGACTGGAAAGTTTTCAACTATTAAACAAAAAACACCCAACAAAACAGCCCACCATGGAATCCCTCAAGCTAAGGCAAATAGATAGCTTATCAGAGTTCAGTGTCATCAATATTTCTTCCATACCAAAGGTTAAAAATACATTTTTACAAATATGCTGGAAAAAACCTCTTAATGTTCAGAAAAATCTGGAAATAATGAATAAAGTCATTATTATTATCTGTGATTATCAGTGGTTCTTATTTCATTATCTCATTTGTGTTATAACACTTTAATTTACAACTTTCCTTTTTTTTTTTTTTTTTTTTTTTCTGGAAGAATTGTGTAGAGAAAGGTATCTCTGTATACCTGGTGAAAATGTTTAACAAAAACCTTGAGAGGTAATGTACTCAAACTAAATCATTCTATTCCAAGTTTGCTACTACTATGATATGTTAAGTAAAAGAATGTTTTTGAGGGATAAAAAAATAATCCAAAACATAGCAATTATACCACATGTCCACCATGTTTTGTTTTAATTTTTAGACATGTATAGAAGGATCTTAAAATTTCAGTTTAATTCTGTTGTAGATTTGTAAGAGTGGAATATTTGTACCTGAGGAAAGACAGAACTTCGCAAGGCTAGTGTTATGCTGTCTTGAAAAGATGTTTAATGAATAAGTAATGTACTTAGCAATTTTTTTATTTCAAGTTTTGCATCTGCTTTCACGTGTCGTAGGACATATGGTGAAGTCTGAATTGGAAATACACTGTCTTTAGGATGTAGTAGAAGTAATTGGCATCCTGCTCCTTTTTTTAATCTCATAATTTCAGTTTTACAGCTTATATACATTCTTGTGGAATAAAAATCAAACCCCAAAAAACAACAAAACAACAACAAAACAACAAACCATGATGACACAAATGTACTTGCATGGGCAAGCTATTAAATTACTGAACATGATCTGTGTTTTGCTCTGGGACCAGTAGATTCATGTCTGAATCCTGATTTATGTCCTACCTCCTCTTAGGTCCTAACCAGGTGATGTTCAGGTGTTAAAAATCCATTTTCTGCTTCACTTCTCCCTCCGTGGTATTCTGAAAAAAATCAATTATGTACATATTTTCAAAGTCCCAAGCCCAGTTAAAGATTTGCAGCACTTTGCAGAGTAAAATGCATCTGATGTGAAGTGATTGGTTCAGCTAATTGGAAATTAAGCATATAACCAGTCTGAGACTGATGGAAGTGAAGCTTGATGTTAGAATAACCAGTCTAGCAAGGTCTGGGACTGGGGGGGACTGATGTAGAAGGAGTTAGTTTCCCACACATAAATTTACGTCAACAGATTTTTGTATGCACAAAGCATGAGCAGAAGGCAGTTATTTAGGCCTTAATTTTTCACTAATTTTTCAATCTGTGTAGAAATTTTTGGAGCACAAGGATTCTTGCTCGATTTACTCGGTGTTCCTAAAGGACCAAAGCTCAAATATTGGACTCCAGTTTTATGTAGCTGGAGACATGTGAGTTGGTTTAGGGTTCTCTTTAGAATTGAAGTGCTGGTTAATCTCTCTGTTGATGAACTGTATAGGAAAAAGTTTACATTGTTTTATGCAGCTATTTTCCATTAAAAGCCAGCCTGCAACAGCGCATTCCTTCTCCAAAACATGACTTCAAAAACTTATCCATTAAAGACAAGTACATTCATATATTGTCTCATTCTCATTAGCCAGCAAACAAAATGAAGAAAAAAAGCCCAGTGCCACAAAGTTCATTACTTTTGAGAAAGAGGGTTTTTTTTCTGGCATCTCCCCAGAATGACTATTTGCAATGACAGTGTAAATTTTAACGTACTAGGGGCCTTCCATTTATATTACTAAATACTTTTATATAGAGAATTTTAATTTACTGTCACAAGGCACTCTCTGAGACTCTTCTGCTGTGTCTTGGTAGCTGCTTTTGCAAATTGTGTACAGCAATATTTCAGTGCAAAGAGGAAGATGCCTGCAAATTTTAAAGTCCAAAGAGAGGCACATCTGCTTGTCAGACTGCACATCCCTATTTGTGTTACACGGGACATTTATTCCAGGATTTATTAGAATTGGAGCTTGTGTTAGAGCTTTAGTTTGGCTCTTTATGTTTGTTCCTACTACTAATAGACCGGTAAAAATTCTACTGTGGATGTCCTTTATAATCTCTTATCTCTATGAGAGCTGAAAGAAATTGTCTAGCATTGAAACTGGGCAG